>CP139505.1:99171559-99407199 GCA_021014915.2 Artemisia tridentata subsp. tridentata
TCCTTTTGGGACTATGCCCTTGAAACAGCTGTTCACGTATTGAATAGGATTCCAACTAAGAAGGTTGACAAGACTCCATATGAAGTATGGACTGGAAAGGCTCCCAACTTGTCTTACTTAAAGGTCTGGGGTTGTGAGGCGTTTGTTAAACGTGACTCACCTGACAAACTCCAACAAAGATCTGTTAAGTGTATCTTCGTAGGATACCCTAAAGAAACGAAGGGTTACTACTTTTACTTCCCACCTGAAAATAAAGTCATCGTAGCTAGGTACGGTGAATTTCTTGAGGATAATCTAATATCTCAAGAAATCAGTGGGAGAGTATATGATCTTGAAAATGATCATGAAGATACGTCACCTTCTGAAGGCACTAACACACTTGATGCGTGGTTTTGCAACCTTACAACAGGTTTTACCTCTCAAGGGATCTCAAGAGGCTTACAACCCCACCAGGCAGTGTACCTGACCGATGTAGTATAGTGTAGTGGTAAGTACGGGGGATTGATCGTTCTCCACAGGGAATAGTGTTCGTTAGGTATGAAAAACTACTCTAATAGGTCTAAGGGTGAGGGAAGATTCTTTTTTGTTTTTATAATTTTATGAAAGCAAGTAAAATCTCGGGTTTGAAAGAGTGGGCGGAATTAGTTGCTAGTCAACTAACCCAAATAACTACGAATGCAAATAAAATAAAATAACTGAAAATGAAAAGGTGGTAAAACTTATGTGGTGAGAAATGTGTTTACTTAGATTTCCTTACTCCCTAACTATCTTTTACCGGTTGATTAGTGTGTATTAGTTGCGTAGATGACGGGTGTATTCCTTAATACCAATCGTGGGGTGGCGTACGTACTTCCCCAACTCTACAAGCTCCTACTTCACTCCTATGTCGAGCCGGCTAGGAAGCTCCTAACATGGGATCACTAGAATTCGCTTGTGCATTAAATACAACCATAAAAACCTTTAGTACGCATTGGTTCATGTTTCTTAAGACGTTCAAGCAAGTTACCGTATAGGAAGTTAGCCAGTTTTCTTAAGCCTAACATAGATGAACAATCATCCAATACAACTAATAACACACTAATAACCAATAATCAATAGCTAGGTTTCATTAGATCTAAGCAAACACAAAGAAAACCTAGCCTAGCATGTTAAACAAAAGACAAGAACAAGATAGAATCAAACAACACATAGACATATTGAATGATTAATTGATAACTTATCTTCAATGTAACATGGAAGATCTCAAGACAAAAAGCCTTGAAAAAGCTGCTAAAATCGTCTTAGGGTTTTTCACACACAAAGTTCCACACAAGTTCCACACTAATGACAAAAAATTACAAAACTATATATAGACTTTCAGATCTGACGGCGTCACGTTATGGAGTGTGACGCCGTCACCTCGCCGCTTTTAGGGTTCCCGGATGGCCTTCTTGACGCCGTCCCTCTTTAGCTCTCCAAAATCCGTTCTGGCTTATCAAGGCTTGACGCCGTCAGAATTAGGCGTGACGCCGTCCCTCTTTAACTTATACCGTGACGACCTTGATCACATTAAAGGGTGACGCCGTCAGAATTCCCATGCAAATTTCTCTGGCTTATCATGAGTAATTTTCATATCCACCACTTTTGCCAAGCCATGACGCCGTCAAGAACAAATCCTGACGCCGTCAAAGGTACTTTCCAGCACAATTTTGAGACTTTGCCGTTTTCTTCACTTTTATGCTCCAAAAACGTCCAAAATGCTTCCTTTTCCAGATTTCTTCTCCCAAGTACCTAAAATGACAAAAGGAACGATTTAGGGCGATATTTGATCAAATAAATACGATTTAGGGCTTAAATAACCCCCTAAAAGCGGTACACTTTTCGCTTCATCAACACTTCCTGTGGAACCTGAAAGTTTAGGTCCTCCACCTGAAGTTGAAGTGGTTCCCATTCACAGATCCTCAAGATCTGTAAAAGCTCCTGAACGTCTATGTTTAAACGTAGAGTGCGAGGAAACTATACTAGGGATCTTGATGAACCTACTAGTTATAGGGCTGCCATTAATAGTCCTGAGAAGGATAAATGGCAGGTTGCAACGAATGGGGAGATGCAATCCATGAGAGACAATGAAGTCTGGATTGAAGTAGACCTTCCTCCCAATGCTAAGGTTGTTGGGAGTAAATGGCTCTTCAAAAAGAAAACGGACATGGATGGCAATGTACACACCTATAAAGCTCGTTTGGTGGCCAAGGGCTTCACCCAAACATATGGTGTTGACTATGAGGAGACATTTTCTCCTGTAGCTGACATTAGAGCTATTAGGATTCTCATATCCATAGCTGCACACTATGATTATGAGATTTGGCAAATGGATGTCAAAACAGCCTTCTTAAATGGTCGCCTAGATGAAGACATCTATATGGCGCAGCCTGAAGGGTTTGTGAATCCAAAATTCCCTAATCGTGTATGCAAGCTCCAAAGATCCATTTATGGATTGAAGCAGGCATCACGACAATGGAATAAAAGATTTGATGAGGAAATCAAAAGATTTGGATTTACTCAAAATCTTGATGAGCCGTGTGTATACCACAAAGCTAGTGGGAGTGATGTTATTTTCCTAGTTCTTTATGTTGATGACATATTGATCATGGGTAAAAACATTCCAAGTTTACCTGAGGTGAAAGCCTATCTTGGGAAGTGTTTTTCCATGAAAGATCTAGGAGAAGCAGCATACATTATAGGAATCAAGATCTATAGAGACAGATCTAGGCGGTTGATTAGTTTAAGCCAGAGTGCTTACATTGACAAGATATTGAAGAGATTCAATATGCAAAATTCCAAGAAGGGATTTTTACCAATGCAAGTGGAACATGGCTTGAGTAGCAAAGCTTGTGCATCGACACCTGAAGAGGTGGAACGCATTAAGAGAATTCCTTATGCTTCGGCTGTGGATCGATTATGTATGCGGTTCGATGTACAAGGCCCGATGTGGCATTTGCTCAAAACATTACCAGTCGTTATCAGCAGAATCCAGGTGAACTCCACTGGACTGCTGTGAAACATATTCTCAAGTATTTAAGATCTACGAGAGATATGTTTTTGGTGTACGGGGGAAATCCAAACGCAGAACTGTGTGTTACAGGTTACTGCGATGCATCCTGGAAGTGTGATAAAGATGATACGAAGTCGCAGACGGGTTATGTCTTTGTCGTCAATGGAGGTGCAGTGGATTGGAAGAGCAAGAAGCAGAGTACTATTGCGATGTCTGCTACAGAAAGTGAGTATATTGCTGCCTCAGAAGCCGCAATGGAAGCAGTCTGGATTAGGAAGTTCGTTTCGAGGCTTGGAGTTATGCCGTCGATCGATAGACCTATAAAAATGTATTGTGACAACTCAGCCGCAATAACATTTGCCAATGAGCCTGGAATAATGAAGGGCACCAGACATTTCCCGATCAAGTACCACTATGTTAGAGAACAAGTGGAGATAGGAGAGATCGAATTACTCAAAGTTCACACAGATGACAACTTAGTAGATCCATTAACGAAAGCTCTACCTGGTGGAAAGCTTAAAGAACTTTCAGAGGGTATAGGACTTCGTTTAGCTGGTAGTTTCATGCAAATCTGTGAGTAGTATTTGGATAATGGGATGTTGTAAGACAGTTATTATTTTAATGAAATAAAATACGGAGTTATGTTTATTTATCATTATCTTAATAATATATCCTATATTTGCATGTTTATATCCGTGAATATATTTGTATATATATTCTAAATTGTCCGTTGTCGATTAATGATATGGGAATATCATTAAATAAAGACAAAATGTGAGGATTGGTAGAATGTACTGTAAGGTTGAGACACCAATATCACATGATATTCAAGGATTGGAATATAGGACTATCCCGACCACATGAGTTTACTTTATGGATCTTGTCGTTAAGTAAATCATATAAATATTTATCCTTAGACTTGAGATGCCAGATAATCGTTCATGCATGTAGTGCATTTCTGTGATTCAATTTAACGCTATACGTAACTGGTAGCTATACGGATTGTTTTCGGAAGTGTTGCGAAGTGCATGAGTTATGCTCGTAGTCAAAATGGGATTTGTTCCTTCAAAATTTAATTTTGAAGTTTAATACTACTGGGCCCCTCGTTGGATTAATAAGATGTGTGTGTGGCCACACCCAAAGTCTCCCCTGATAATTCAGAAGATTTGGTAATCTTATGTAATCGTATAAAACGAGAAACAGAATTATTAATAAAGAATGACTTAGATCCATATCTTTATTAATGTAGTATTAGAAACAAAAGGATAAGTATGATGAGTTATCATCACGTGGTTTTTCCAGGAGACCACAAACCTGAGTTGTTCTAGGGGCATTGGCGTGTTGCTAGACGCTAACCAATGTCATTACACTTTTAATAGATTTCCAAGTGGGAGCTGTTAGAGTTAATGTGGAAAAATATTAACGTGTATGTCTAGATTCAAACACGGGACCGAGGGATTGCACACTTTACGTATGATGATCAAGTAAATAATTAATATGTATAATATTTGTATGTATTAATTATTTGGACACGAAATGAGACATAACGGACGTTATGTAAACTAACGGTGTTGACTAACGACTGTTAGGGAATAGTTAAAGGACTATTAGTGAAATTGAGATGGAAGAATCTAGAATGCTTGGTGAGCACTTCTATGGCCGATCGACATTAGGGTTTAGAAACCCTAAATCGCTTGGCTTGGTGACCAAGAAATCCCACACTATATAAACACATGCAAGGGTTATTTGTTAAGTGATCTTGTGCAATACTATAACCCTAAAGCTTTGTGTTTTTCTCTCCTTATTCCCAAATCCGGTCGACATATCCCTTAGGGTGTCGAACCATATTTTTTGTGAAGCAAAAATTATTTTGTGTCTAATCACTAGCATCATTGCTTGATCGGTTATAGTACGTGTGTACAAGAATTCGGTAATTACTCACTATAGTAATTCTTGGATTGTGAAACAAAATGGTAAGGGGTTCCACGTTAATCCTTATTCTTGATCTTGTGATTAGAAGAGAAGAGAAGAACAAAAGGTACGTTCCCTATTTACTTTTATGTAATTCTTTATACGTGTTAAATACGATCTTGCTTCCGCTTGTACTCTTGATGTGTTTATTTAATTAGATGTTGAACATGCTAGTTAAAATCTAACACTTTTAAAACCAGGGGGTAGCCAATTAATTCAAAGCATCTATCAATGGTATGTCCTTTCAAACCACAGTGTTTGCACAACAAACTATCATAATTCCCTCTATTATTATTAGAGTTGTTACCAGACCAGTTATTATTAGAATTTTTTCTATTAACATTATTCACATTGGGTCTAGACACAAAAGCAGATACCTGAGGCTTCTTATTTTTCACAGAAGTGGTGGGAATCCCTCTATGGGATTCTTCCCTAGAAATGATGACAAAAGCATCTTTAACCTCAGGAAGGATTTCCCTGGTCAATATGTTACTCCTAATGGGTTGATAAATGTCATCAAAACCCATCAAGAATTACATCAACTTCAACAACTTAGCATGATCATTCAATTATGTCCTAGCCTCACAAACACAATCATGTAGTTTAGTAAGAATATCAAATTCTCTCCAAAAAGAACTCAACTTATGAAAATATTCAGAAACAGGCAAACCACCTTGTTTAAATGTATTAATCTTTTGCAACAAATTGAATACCACAGAACCATCAATTCTATCATAGGTGTCTTTTAATTCTCTCCACACAGTAGAAGCATTATCAGAAAAAACATGACCAAGATACACATCTTGAGACAAAGAACTAAGAATCCAATTTAGAACTACTGCGTTACACCTATCCCACTGAGCCTCTAACAAGGGACTAGCAGCATAATCAGACCTAAGACAAGTACCATCAAGAAAACCCATCTTATTTTTAATTTGCATAGCAAGTTTAATAGCACTAGCCCACACCCTATAATTCTCAACACCAGACAGTTTAATACTCACAACAGATGCACAATTAGAATCATTAGGATGCAGATGCAGAGGGTTACTCTGATCTAAACTACTAATCATAATAGCCATAATGAATGAATAAGAACCAAACAGATAAACAACTAAACAAACAAAAACAAGAAACTAACAACCAAACAATAAACAGACAATCACCAAACAGATAAACCAAACAACCAAGAAACCAACCACTCTCAAACCAACTTCCAAAACTATCCTAATCCTATCCTCCTTCGACCTAGACTCAAAACCAAAACTGAAACTAACGAATTTAAAACACATACCCAGGACTAACGTAGCCCCAGTCAGCAGACTGTGATTGGCCAGAGCAGGTATTCATACCACTCAATGGTGGCAGATCAAGATGTTAGCCAATCCGTTTACGCCCACTAAACTAAAGACCAGTTAATCCTAAAAGAAAAGTAGAACTTACAGTTCAATACTCACACGCAGCGGAATACTATCACAATATGTCTAGATTCACTTAGTTTAGAGATATTGTGATCAAGAACAAACCCAGAATCCACAGAACCACAAGATCTTCAAAAACCCCAAAAATTCCAAATTAGGGTTTCAAAGAAATTAATCAAGAAACCACCAATTAACCGTCAATTCTTCAATAATCAGCAACCAAAACCACTTAATTTCACCAGAAACAAAAAAACCCCAAATTCTAGGGTTTCAAGAAAAAACCCTAAAATTTCAATTAAGATCACTAGACTACGATTGACTTAAGAATCAATAGATTCAAGAACCCAATCAAAGAACCAACCAAAACCCTAATCAAGATTCACCAAGAAATCGATCAATCAGAACCTGGCTCTGATACCATGTGAAAATGGTACCAAAACAACTAACACCAGGTGTAATGACCCAACCAACCACCCCTTGGTGATCTTTTCTTTTATTAAAACTATAAACACTGAAGGTTAGTCCCCAACACGGATGCTAACCAAGTACAATACAAAAGAAATAAGTTGTTGTCCCTCTAGCAGGTGCAACAACAATACATACAACTCACACTCTAAAACTTAAACTATAAACCAAACTGATACTAAGATCAAGAAGATCTTGATACAAACCAAATAGACTAAACAATACTAAAACCTAGAACCACAAGTGAGATGATACCAACTTGAGAGAGAAAAACTTATATGTGAAAATATCGAGAGAATAATGAGAGCTTTTAAACCCTAGCTGGATGATAAGCTTATATACACCAATGTTCCACTTTAAACCCTGCACAAGTAACAACTTACAAAACTAGCACAAAAAAGTTAGGATTAGTAAAAAACAGGTTAAGAAAAGTACATAACTAACCCTCAAGTATCATAAGTTTGTCAAAGAGAATTTATTTCAATAATATTTACCCTTCCGCAAGAATGACGTGGCGGATTAAAGATATATCCAAACGAGGCATTATAAATTGTACGGTTTTCTATCACGATAAAACTTCTCCCCAAGGCTAACTGGCTATTACGATTATTATTTTCTTTCTTTCTTTTTGTCAAAAACCCTAAAAAAAAAATCTTCTCTTTATTTGCTCCGCCATCTGACACTCGCCGGAACCCTAATTTTCAATCACCGTCAAATCAGGTAACAATCCGTTTATTATTCAACGCCAATCTGTTTCTAGTGTGTTTATTGTAATTGGTTATCGAATTCATTGAATTTGAATCGCTTGTTTGAAAAAGTTGGGGGTTTTGTTTGGAATATGAGTTTGGTGAGACCTCTAATTTGAATTGATTTGAAGAAAATTAGGGTTTGTTAATATTAATTGAATGTTTTTAAGGTGAATATATAGATAAACAAGGTTTTTTTTTTTTTTTTTTTTTTTTGTGTGTGTTTCAAATATAAGCATGTTGTGTATCGTGGGTTGGGTTTGCTTGATTTGGTTGACGTGCATTTAAATATTTTTGGCTAATCTTTGAGAAATAAAAGTTGTTATAGTGAAATTATTGAAATTTGTGATAGATTCAGAGATTAGTTAGTCAGAGTTTGCAATGTTGTCGAACTCGCTTGGTGGGTACTCGAGAACGGTTGGCTACCTTAGCGTGTACTAGGATTGGAATTTTTATATATAAAATTACGAATATATATGTATATGACATGTTCATAGGACCATAAAATTATGTTTTGAAACATTAACGCAATTGTTCAAATGCTTCAAACCGAGGTTTGACTAGATTGAATTTTTTGGCTAATTCGGGTAACTAACCTTGGTCACTGACCTTGTTGCAAGTAATCCCCAATTACTCGGACTTGTAATTTAAGTTTTAAAACACAGGGTTTGTTAAAGTTGCTACTTAGTTATAAGTAAAGGCTATTTACACTAATTTAGATTAGTTCACAGCTTAGTTTTCATTTGAAAAAAGAAAGTTTTTTGTTTATTTTGGTTTGGATTGATTGTATTTGTTGTTCAACTTGGTCTCCTTCAAGAAAGTTCGTCGTATCCAAAATATTTGATTACATATGTTAATACTAGATTAGTAACCGAAAATCATCACAATATATGATTATATTAATGTTGTTGGCAAGTAGAAATGAAGCAGGTGGCTAAATCCATTTGATCATTTGAATTGCTAGCTTTTCATGACATTGAATGTGTATACATATGCAATGATTACTATGATATCTGGATCCTAGTTTACTAAGATTATATGTTTGATGCAGCCTCTACAGATGGCAACAAAACCACTTACACCCGCTGCAATTGCAATGACAGAGAAGAAAATGGACATGTCATTAGGTGCTAACAATACACACTTTTTTTTTCAGTTGCTATTACATCTTTTGGCAGGTTATTATATTGAGCTAAGATTTATGTATCTGTTTTTCGCAGATGATATTATTAAAATGTCCAAGAATGGAACTGGTACCAATAAAACCAAACAGCAAAGAATTCCAGTAAGAGACTCCCTCTATAACGTGCTCGAACCAGTCTTATATCTATTTTCTGATCCTAATTTGATTGCTAATTGAATTTATGCAGAATAAGAATCAGAAATTTACAAACAATGTTGCTCAAGATAGATCTATGAAGCTGCGTCGTTTTATGGACTCAAGATCCTCTGTTAGACAGGTTTGTGCTGCATGTTATATAAGATGACATTTTTTTCGTAGACAGTAATGGTATGTATGCGTACACATTGTATTATAAAATCTGACAATTGTTTGATATGTTAGGGTGCTTTCGCTCAGAGGAGATCCAACTTTCAGGGTAACCAATTCCCTTTGGCAACTCAAGCTGCTAGAAAGGCTGCAGTTGCTCCTATCCGTAATAGGAACTTCCATCAGAACCAAGCAATGACTTCGTATAAACCAAGGTAAGTTGTGTTTTACGTGTACTTTTGCGTTCTGTCAGTTTTTTGTTATGCAGACGCTAAGTTGTCTTTTTCTAGTTACATAGAATTATTCACACATTTCTACAATCATCTGAATAAGAAATACGATTGTCTGTGAATTGATGCAGGTAATTGTGGTTTTTCTATATAGTCTACGACTTAGCCTTGTGCTTGTTGGTTATATGCATGGCACCATCATCAGTGAAATAAACTGTGTCTTGTTGGACTTGGGTATAAAGGAAATTTTTCGTTGATTATAAAGCTTGATACCTCGCACATGGAAAGAACTTCTGTATAATAAGCTTGAACTTTTGCATGCGGTTGGGCAGCTAATTTGCATAGTGCACATGGTCGTTGTTTGGTTAGTTTGCAGTGTTGGAACATCTTTTTGGGTTGGATGGATTTAAACAAACACATAGGGTTCTTAAAATACAGTCAAGACACGGAAAACCATGTTTTAACAGTCAAGACGCGGAAAACCATGTTTTAATGGAAAAAGCAGCAGCCTTTTTATTATTGGTCGCTCACCAACCTCGTCTTTAGGCCATCTGTTTGACCTATGGGCTATGGCCATTTTGGAGCATTTATCTCTACTTTTGTTGGCCTAGAATTGTTTGACGAGTTCATTTAGACTAAATATAGGGTATTAAAATGCAGTCGAGATGCGGAAAACCATGTTTTATTGGAAAAATCAGCAGCATCTTTATTATTGGTTGCTCCCAGTCTCTTCTTTAGGCCTAATGTTTGATCCTTGGCCAATTTTGGAGCATTCATCTCTGACTCTTACTTGGTCTATTATTGTTTGATGAGTTCTTATAAAGCATCATTTTTGCTTGACGAATGTGGTTTGCTGAACATGTATCCATGTCAGGCAAAGATCACAGGCACTCTCTACTATCATTAGCTAGGAGCTAATGTGAATAACTTAAGCACCCTGCTAATGTTTCTAAAATTAATCATGGCTGTCAATTGGCCTGTGATTTCTTATAAACATACATCTGTTGTGTTTGAGATGAGGATCATGGTTCGGTTTCATCTTGTGAAGATTATAGGAAGCCTAATAGCTGTATGTCACATGTGTTATGTCTATCATCATCTGGGAAGATCATATAATATGAATGTGGTGCTAGTCATATATGCATATAAATCTAAGTGAGTCAATCCATGATTAGAGAGCTTTGCAGTAACCAGACTTGGTGCATCTACTAGAAGTTTAGGCTACTTATCTAATGGAACTATGGAAGTACTGAAGCTGTTTAGGAGATGATTCATTTTTGGATACGAGACTTGACCACTGTGTAACTGGAACTTGGTCTTTAATATTTAGGGGCAGTCTCTGCTCTTTGCTCTGGCTTCAGTTTGTATGTTATAATAGGCAACAAAAAAGGCTGTGCATGGTTAAAAGTTCACTCTTTTGGCAATCTTCCCTATTTCCGGTTTGTTTTCAGTTATTAGTTTTGTTAAATTGAGGAATGGTAAGTACAATGCTGGTTCTTTTCTTGGTGTATGCAATCCAATGGTGTGTTATTTTGGTGGTAGCTGCTATTACCTCTCGTCTTGTTGGCACAATCTGAAGGTATTCTCTTATCCCTTTCTCTAATAACTATTTATTTGTTTTGCAGGGCTGTGGCTCGACCATTTCAAAATAGGCCACAAACAAATGGAAGCTTTGCTGCAAAGGTACATGTCCGCTTTGACTCGACCATTTCATTGATGTAATTTTGTGAAAATAGGTTTTTGGGAGTGGGGGGACTTTGTATACCAATCTTACCCATAAGAGAGTATGCATTACTTTGTGACAATAAAAAACTGAACATGTTCGGATATGTGGACCTTTTTAAAATGTGTGGTTTTTTTTGTCCACTTTGGGGTGTTCAGGATGCTTTGCAAATCTACTCTCTATATTTTACTCAAAATAATCAGATTAGCAAACTGATTATCTGCTGTGGTAGAACACTATAAGCACCTAAGGGATTGTAGCCTAAGCCATACCATGTGGTGTGGGATGTCCCCAACCAAATAGGTTGTGGTTCAAGTTAACTAGAAAATTGCCTAATTGGAACACCAACTCTGTGCTCGGCTAGACAATATACCAAATGTTTAACTCCATCTGCTGGTTGTAAGTAAGCAATTTTATTAACAATATTTTGTAAATTATGCAGCAACAAACACAACCGAAGGTGGTATCGAAGCAGAGGCCTCAGACATTGGACTCATTATTCGCAAACATGAAGGAGGAAAGAATGAAAGTTATATCTCATCAGCAGAACAACTCTGTAAGAAGAAATGGACCTGGTCAGCAGAGGCCGAGACCCCCATGGACCAGAAGATATAACAACTGAATGGTTACTTTAGTGCAACTTCCTCACGGAATAAGCTACTTGTATCTTTGGGTAAAGAAACGAATTTGTATTCCGGATGGATTCATCTTGATTGTGATTGCTACTCGTTGATATGTTAATTCAGGTTTTTTCTTCCTATTGGAAGTGCTGTTTTGCATTATTTTCTCTTGAATGAGACCAGTAACATCAAAGAGCTCTGATCTGTGACTGCAATTGCTTGACAGATGATCTGAAAGAACTTGATCTAGTGGTAACAAGTTAGTGCTGGATAGATGAACTGAGTGAATGTTCTTTGTTCTGATCTGTTGCAGGAACATGCAAACTGGTCCATTTTGAGTGATTTAGGGCTAATACTTATTATACTCATCGAGAACTAATCAATGGTGTGATCACAGATATTTTTTCATAAAATTTTCTTAAATCCTGTGGCTATAAATCTTGCATCAGATCTTAAAAAAAATGGACAATGTACATAAATGATTAGAACGGGTAATTCTTTAGTGCCGTATTTAATCAAATGGGTAATCTTTTTCCCATAAACTGAAAATCCATAACTCCAATTGCTACTGTTTAATTGCCCTATACTTGTTTGAACTACCCTATACTTGTTTGAACTACCTCGGTTAATCTTGTCTCTTCAATAGGAATCAATACGATTTTCCGAATGAAATTGAATGGGATCTTTAGAGAACATGTCTTATCCATAGGCTCCCAGGTACCCGAATCAATCAAATCTTGTCTCTTCAATAGGAATCAATACGATTTTCCGAATGAAATTGAATGGGATCTGGATCTTTAGAGAACATGTCTTCATCCATAGGCTCCTAGGTACCCGAATCAATCAAAAGTTCGATTATATCATAATTACTCTTTATTCACAAAGACAATAATTCAATCAAAAGTTCGATTCTATCATAATTACTCTTGTTCACAAAGACAATAATTCAATTAATGCTATGCTTTGTAATTTAACTAAGGGGTATTTGTTTTCAGATCTTTCGTACTTGTCAACATAATAGGTATTCAACGGTGGTTCAAAAATAATAATAAAATAATAATAATAATAATAATAAAAAATAAAAAAATAATAAATAAAAAAAAAAGGGTAAAAGACTGATACTGGGCCATTAGAAGTTCACGCAATGAATATGTATAATATCAAACTTATATATGTCAACGTATTCAAGTTGTTTTGTTAAATAATGTTAAGAATTATTAATACATATATAGATCATTAATTCCATCATGTGATATTCCCGCAAAAAGAGTCGCTGAATACATCTACCTTAATTATAAAAAGACTTTGCAACTCATGTCCTATAAACAAGTGACATCCCCATTTTCTCTCTTAAAAAACTAAATCTATATTTCAATTCTTCTAGTTTTAGCAAACAAGTTACAGTCATACTGTTTCAATGGAAGTAGCAGTACCAGCAGCTGCAATTACGGCCAAAAGTCCTGAAAAACTCCAGGTAGAATATTTTTTTAGTGATGTTTCCTTTTATATGCTGATATTTTTAAGTATTCGTTGGTGATTAATTTATTTTTGTATAAATGCAGGGGAAGTATAAAGCAATGGTGGTGTGTTGGCTTCTTGGAATTGGGGGTTTGTTTTCATGGAATAGTATGTTGACAATAGAAGATTACTATGTTAATTTGTTTCCGGTAAGATCACTAACAAACTCTGGTGAAATATAACTGCATGTTTGTAAAATGTTAGACTTTTCATTCAATGCATGGATCCTAAAATTTCATTTTCTAAGTAGTTTATTAAAGTTCAGGCTAGTTAGCTTGATCATAAAACTTCAAATCAAGGTTTTTAAGATCAGGATCCTACCTAGCTAGGATCGTTTTCGTCTTTGCAAGATCGTGATCGTAAGATCGGATCGAGATCCTACTACAATGTCATTCTTTAATAGTCTTTGTAATATTGTTCAAATCTACAAATTATTATATATCATAAACAAAAAATTATTTGAATGTTTCATGGAAATGTTGTGCTAAATTAAGAATACGGAATGTTTAAGAAGAATCATATGTTATTTTTTAAATTCTATTAAAAGATAATCCATAACTTTGTAGTTTTTTAGTTTGCGGTTCGAGAAACATAAGATCGGATCGGATTAGATCTTAAGATCCTATGGTTAAGATCGGGATCCTAGAAGATCTTAAGCTTGCTAAGATCCTACGTAGGATCCGGATCGTTTTTGCTTTGTAGAATCGTAAAATCGTAAGATCAGGATCGGGATCTTAACAACTATGCTTCAAATGGTTCACTATGTGATGTATGATCCGTATCCCGCTGAGTAGTTTATGTTTGTTTTTATGATTATGAGCTTTCCGGTTTGAGAGTATTGGGTACCAAGTATTTCTTGAATTTTTGATAAATATGTCCAAAACGGCTGCCAACCTTGTCCCGTGGCGGCATTCATTATAATAAAGTATTGAGTTCACACTGATATCTGAGTGATGAGTGAAGATTTATTATGGAGTGTTTTCTTGCCTAACTTTCTTCCTTATTTTTTGGATGTTAGGCAAGGCCGTCGTGGAGTTTTTGGGGGCCTCGGACGAAAATTCATAATGAGATCTTTCGAAAATTAATGTTGTATAAAAGTGTCACCATTTAAAAAAATATAATGCAAACTATGTATTTAAACAATCAAAACATGACTTATTTACAGAGGCCGATAGAGGAGGGGGTGGTGTAAAATTTTTAAAATATCGGACTATATTTTTAATTTGCCCCCTAACTAAACGATTTGTCATGTAGTTTCTAAAAATTATCCCCCCTCGAGCATACCTTTCCGACACCACCCTTGACTATTTACGATATTTTCTCGCATAATTGCTCTTTTCTTCGAGAAAAATTTGTGTACACATGTATATAACCATAGTTGAAAATTTTGAGGTCGTGGACGATCGCCTACCCTCAAGTACGTCTTTGATGTTAAAGTGAAAACAAATCTCTACTACTTATAAAACAAATTTGTCTATTTTTGAAAACTTAAAATCTTTTAAAAAAATAAGTAAAGTTAATTCCTCAAAATACCCCTTAATTACCCCTTTAACTATCAACTTGGTTCCAAAAGCATTGATCCGCTCATTCCATATCAGGAAATAACTATCAACTATCAACTTGCTTCCAAAAGAATTGATCCGCTCATTCCATATCAGGAAAGTCAACGTTGATGATCACGTTTAATAAATGCAGAGATTGCCTGTATATTTTAAAAAATGTAAAGATTGCCTATATATGCCCTTAAGAATATCATTTAAATGAGATTAAAATATCATCATTTAAATAGGTAACATTTCGGGTAACATTATTTTTTTATGCTTATCGTATTTTGGGTAACATTTATGCATACAAATGCTAAATATATATAAGGGACCTTTCATGTAAACATAGTTTTCTCTATAATTATTTGCCGCTATAAAGTCTCGGCGCTATGTGTGCATGCATACGCATTTTTTAAACTTTAGAATAGTAAAACTATCATAGTTTAAGTATTATTTTACGTTGTATGTATAAATGTTACCCGAAACACTTAATCAAAATATTTTTACTATAATTATTTGCCGCTATAAAGTCTCGTCGCTATGCACGGGTACTCTTCTAGTACCAAATAATGTGTTCGGGTTTGATGTAACAAAAACTGAAACATAAGTTAGGAGAGAAGACAAATGTGATAAACATTTTGATCATATTCGGGGAAGACATGAAAAGAAACTATCAAACTAATATGTGACTGTCATGGGTTATTGTTAACAAAACCCTTATTTATTTATGTTATTTATTTATTTTTTTGTTTTCTTTTTATCGGAGAGTTTTTTAGAGTGTGTTGTCTATCACTCTTTTGACTAATTTCTGTATTTTAATAAAACTTCATTTAGAGTACATAATTTTGCCAACCAGATGAAATATATGTTAATCAAAAGCTAACAATGTTTTTCGATTACTTGATGCAGAAATATCACCCCGCAAGAGTCCTCACGCTCATATATCAACCATTTGCCTTTATAACACTCGCACTACTCACGTACTATGAAGCAAAAGTCAATACTAGGAAACGAATTTTATTCGGTTACATTCTTTTTTTCATTAGTACTCTTGGCGTCTTACTAGTAAGTTCTGATCGATCATGCCTCTTTCGCCATATTAACAATGTCAATTTTTTGCATTGACAAGACTGAAGTTACAATTTGTATGGTATATTACTATATTTGCATCTTACAGTTAGATTTAGGCACAGCTGGTAAAGGTAGAATTGGTCCTTTCGTTGGTGTGTGCGTAATAAGTGCTGCGTTTGGATTAGCTGACGCACATGTGCAAGGTGGAATGGTTGGTGATTTGTCCTTCATGCAGCCTGAGTTTGTTCAAGTTAGTAATAACATTAGTTTTCTAATTGAAAATGTTTTTTTTGACTATGTTATACGATAATTATTTTGTTGTTGGAATTTTTGTAGTCATTTCTAGCGGGTCTTGCTGCATCAGGAGCTATTATCTCAGGTTTGAGGATGATTACCAAAGGCATGTTTGATAGTTCACAAAATGGTTTACGAAAGGGAGCAAGTAGGTTTGTTTGTGTTTATCATTTTCGTGCTGGTTTCCTTATAACCGGTATACTTTTCTTAGAACTAATTGAGAATGCAAATGCAGTTTTGTTCTTTGCGATATGTACAATTTTCGAGCTACTTTGTGTTCTTCTTTACGCATTCGTTTTCCCAAAGCTTCCAATTGTGAAATACTATCGTGCTAAGGCAGCATCTGAAGGGTCTAAAACGGTTTCAGCTGATCTTGCTGCTGCCGGAATTGACTCGCATTTGGTAAAGTTACTGAATTATCCATTATTTCTAAAGATATGAAAATTGGCATGGTGCACTGATCAAATCTAGTATTTTTGTTGACAAAACATTTTTAATTCAAAAAGTCTAATGCTGTTACATACGATAAGGGTTTTAAATATAATTACAAATATTTTAATTTGAACTAGTATGTTTTGTGAAATAATTCAAGAGATTTAATACATTAAAACTACACTGGATCCAAATTGACCTTTTCTGAAAAGAAATAGGTAGCCAAGAAGACGTATTAGACATGTTCAAAAAAAAAAAAAAAAGTCGTGTTAGACATTAATAATCTACAATCGTCAACCAATCATAGCCAACTGAAGGAAAATCTTCAATTGTGTTTTCAGGCCGAATCTGCAATACCAGAAAGATTGACCAACCGACAATTGATAGCAGAAAACATAGATTACGCATTGGATATGTTTCTAATATACCTTTTAACGTTATCTATTTTCCCTGGGTTTTTATCTGAAGACACTGGAAAACATAGCTTGGGTTCATGGTAACATCAAAACTCAATAATGAATCATATATTTATATCCCGCTGTTACTTGCTAATCAAAAGACCGTCTATTTCAGGTATGCCATATTTCTGATTGCTATGTACAATGTTTGGGACCTCATAGGACGAAACATCCCACTTATTGAATGTGTAAAGTGTGAGTCAAGAAAGGGACTCAAGATAGCCGTTCTTGCAAGATTCTTTCTGATTCCCGCATTCTATTTCACTGCTAAGTACGCTGATCAAGGTTGGATGATATTTCTGACGTCTTTTTTGGGTTAACTAACGGTTACCTTACCGTTTGCGTGCTTACTTCTGCTCCAAAAGGCTACAAGGTTTGTTTTTTCCATGCTAATAAAATGATTTTTTATCACAGTTTCAGATTGGAAAAAAATTCATCATTCTTATAAAATATGAAAGCACAATGCCCATTGGCAAAATACGTACAAAATTATTTCGTAGCAAGAATGTTCATTTGTGTTTCTATTCTAATAATCGTATTTAGTGTATTTCTTATAACGGCGTTGCCTGTGTAATTTTCATGTATGTTATTGTTAAATGACCTTGTTGTGTTATTTAGGGGCCAGAACAAAACGCCTTAGGGAATATACTTGTGTTGTTTCTCGTGGGAGGTATTTTTGCCGGGGTAATCTCAGATTGGCTATGGTTGATTGGCAAAGGTTGGTAAGTAAGTTAGTATGCTGCAAATTCTTCAATTTGTATTTCTAATTAAACTCTTCTGTTGCTGAATACGAAGAACATGTATAAAAGTATTTGATTTTATTGTAAACTTTTATCGATGTCCTAGTTGACTAGCAAAACATCGCTCCTTTAGGCCTCAGGTAATAAGACTTGAATGAATGGAACTCGGTTACAGAACAAAACGGTTATATTTAGGATTAAATGATTAGGTTACAATGAAAGAAAGGATAGGTGATCAACTGAGAACAGTTCAATTGATCCAATTCACACAACACCACCTTGTGGAATTCAACATACCTGAGAATAATTCTAGTTTTAATGCTCACAGACATAACCAAAGCTAAAAGTAATCAGGTGCACAATTTTTTTAACTTTTGTATACGGGAAAAAAATAACAGAAAGTACGATTTTAATTAAAATAATTAAGTTTAAATGAAAACTAAGTTCACTTTTCACCTATAGATTGGAATAAACGAGCTGGGAAATCCACGCGTTGCAGCGGGAGCGCTTTACGGTTTTTTTTTTTTTTTTTTTTTTAATTATTTTATTTTTTTAATGTTGTTTTGGCTGTTGTTGGTATATGTAAAAAGTGGCTAAATTTTTTGTGTTGATGTTGGTTTGTTAGATTGTATGAATAAATAGTTATATGAAGATTTTGCATGGGCCTATTGGTTTCGAGAAAGTATTGCATATTTATACTCGTTTTTGTTGGAAAAATTATTTCGTGAACAATGGCGCAAGTTTCATAATTTTTCGAGTCCGTTTGGTACGTCGAATGGGTCCTACAGTGTTTATTGCAAAAGTTTAGCTATTTTGTCAGAAATGGTCCCTCCACCCAAAGGTTTTATTTCCACCCTTTCAGTTTTGTCTTTGCCCAAGTTTGGTCCCTCCTGAAAATATAAAAACCCAAAATTATTTATTTATTTCATTTTAACACACACACACAAAACACACTCCTCCCCTTTCTCTCTCTACCCTCGCCGGCGACAACCTCCGTCCGGCCACCGCCGTCACTTCCAGCCAACCACCGTCGCCGAAATATTTTCCGGCGAGATCTTTTAATTGCCAAATCAATAGATCGGTTTATCCCGATCATTTCTAGAGCTTCTTGGCTCATAACTCACCCGTAACACCACCCACGCGCCACCACCACCTTCGTTAACACCACCCCGCCACCACCACACCCGTCTCACCTTATTTTCATGCGCCTCTATCCCCTTTGTATTTAAATATTTTTGAAACCCTAATTTCTATATTTTATTAAATCCGATTTATATAAACTTTTTCTAATAAAAACCTATTGTTTTTTATGAAAACCGTGTGGACCTCGTGTTTTGACCCTGACTCGGTCGCGACTCGTTCGTGAGTTGGCTGCGACTCGGACTCACCGAGTCAACTCGTGTTGACTCGGGGTGAGTTGTTTGTTTATTCGGTTTCTTTTATTCTCCTTTATCTCTTGATGCGTTGTAGGTCGTTTGGTTTGGTCTCGGGTTTGTTTGAGGTCTCGACAGCCGGAGTAGGGTGAAGCCAAGCCGTGACTCGTGGTGAGTCACGACGAGGCGAGGTGTAGTTGTTTAGGGTTAGGGTTCGGATTGTTGGATTGTGGAGTTGTGCGGTTTGTGTTGGATTTATTGCGGTTTGGATTTTGTTTGGGTTGATTTTGATACAGAGTTGGATTTGTTGCGAATTAGTGTAATATCATATTGATTTGATTATACATAGTTTTGTGAATTAGAAAAAAATTGAGTGCTACAGTGCAGCACACGTTTCACTGTTGTGCACAACTTGTTTAAGCACATGTTACTGTAGAAACAACAGTGCAAACAACTGTTTTGTACATGTTTTTGAAGCAGCAAAAATCCTGCCTTTTAGTACCCAATAAAATATGAATAATGAAACATACAGTCACGCGAGCGGGTAGTTTTAGTAGGGTTCGATTAGATTGAGTTGTGAGTTTGTTGATATGTTGCGTTGGATTGTTTGGTTATTTTGATAGTGGATTTTTGCGAATTAGTGAATATCTATGATTTGATTATACAGTTGTATAGGAATTTTTTTGATGCTATAGTGCAGCACACGTTTCACTGTTGTGCACAACTTGTTTAAGCACATGTTACTGTAAAACAACAATGCAAACAACTATTTTGACATGTTTTTGAAGCAGCAAAAATCCTGCCTTTTAGTATATATAGATAATAAGCAATAACTATAAACACAATCATTTGAGCCGGGTGTATATAGAAATCTGTGGTTTTTACGGAAATTAATACTACGAAACAAAATTTCATCGAGTCCTGACACGCGCACGTCCCCTAGTTCGGTCCCTGTCCTGTAATATGAGATGATCTCACTTGAATTGATCTCGCTCATTGTTCAAAAAAGAAGATTGTACGGCCTTTCCGCTAGTTTGTTAGACCGTTGTTAGAACCACTCTTGTTCAACCTTCCTCGATCGTTCGGTTAAACTGAACAAAATTGGCTCATTAAGATGTCAGCCCTCATTGGTCTCCCCTGGTCAATATGCCTTCACTCCTACTTCTGTGCTCCATAATGATGTGATTCCGCCTCATACGGGCCTGCTCTCGACCCAAATTTACCTCCTGGGCCGTTCTTCAACTGGTCCTGGTCTAGACCTATCATCTACACCTCTCGGACACTTATGATTCGTGGGAATGCTTAATCGGTGACAACAGGATCTTTTCGGTCAAGATAATGTGTCATCACATCACTCTTCATACTCACCCCGCAACTCCCCAACCCCATAGGTGGAACAAGTTAATCCTCATAAAAGTGAATGTGTTCGCATTAAGACTTGCCTTAGATCTTCTCCCAACCCGTGTCAACCTTGATAGGAGAGGGATTGACTTAGAATCTGTCTGTTGTCCCGTTTGCAATAATGATATTGATACAGTAAATCACTTGTTCGTTTCCTGTGATATTGCAAAATCAACTTGGGAAAAAGTCTTCATGTGGTGGAACCTCAACCCCCCCCCCCCCCCCTTTAGTTGAAGTTGTTATGGATGTGATGGAATTGGCAGACAAAGACTAACTACACTAACGTGGTGTTCGAATTTGACTTAATTGACTTAATATGATAAAAACTGAATTGATTAAGTTATATGAAAACTATTTGTTTGTGATTTAATAGATAAAGATGACTGAAAATATTAAGTAATAAAAGTGGGGGTGTCTGCATTAAGTTATCTCTTAATTAAATATGACTTGATAGAAAATTTTAACAAACAAGGGCTAAACTCTTTGATGTAGTCTCACAAACTACGTTATGGGTTCTATGGAGATTCAGAAACAATGTTGTGTTCGCGTCTAAACAGCCATCAAAGGATTTGATCTTAAACGATAATAAACTTTTCTCCTACACTTGGTGTTGGTTTTAGGGTCTTGATAATCAAAGATTGATTGTACAATTCTTGAATCGTATATAATCCACTTTCCAAATACAACATTTCGACCCTATTTGATGCATTGGGTTACACAAAATTCGTATATGAGATAAGACAAGAACACACTCAAATTCAGGCACAAGAATGAGAGCAAAAACATGAAGAATATTGTATGTATTTTTATGATTGTTCAAGTTATAAGAAAGACCAAAATAGTGTCTAAATATAAGAGACAATGCGACTTTTCATGAATAGTCACAACCCTTTATAAATGGTTGCACATTTTGGTGGAAAGTAACCATTTTCCATATAAAATATAGTGACACTTCATAAGCGATAGTTTTCTTTACTATTTACAACACTCACCTCTATTGAATGGTTGCAACTGTAAGACAATGATAAAACCCGTAGGTATAACTTTATTGATAACCATTATTTATAATGGTAAAACCCTAATTCTCAAAACCCACAAACCGGGCTTGGGCCTAATTATCCACTAATATGTAAGACAATGATAAAACCTGTAGGTATAACTTTATTGATAACCATTATTTATAATGGTAAAACCCTAATTCCCAAAACCCACAAACCGGGCTTGGGCCTAATTATCCACTAATAGCAACGTTTTAGTGACGAATTTTCTGTCACAAACTTTTGTTATTTATAGTATTCGAAATCAAGTTAATAGTTTATACAAGTGTGCACTCAGCACCTCCTAACATATATTAGAACTTAACTTGAAATTACTTTGATCTCAGGTAATTTTAAATTTTAATTACATAAAATGCTTCCCTAATAAAATGTTGCTTTATAATGTTTATTTTAGTAAAAAGCCCATGATTTTTTCTAATTGCGTTTGGTCAAAAAGAAATTATGTTTATAGTCCTTGTTTAATTATAGGGCAAATGACACAAAAAGGTATTAAAGTTAGGGTCCATTTCCAATTAAGGTATTATGCTTTTTTTCGCGCAGATTTGGGTACCCAACTTTTTTTTTTGGCGGATTTGGGTTTTTCACTAACGGTCGTTAACTCAGTTCGTTAGTAAGTTACATGTTTGGTCCTTGAATTCGTTAACTCAGTTCATGCAACATCCAACAACAATTTCGATTTTTTTTTTACATGTTTGGTCCTTTAATTCTTATACTCATTTCATAAAACATCCAAAAAAAAAAAAAAATTCGAAAAATACTTAAAAAAAAATTATCAAAAAAATATTTTCTTAAAATATTTATATATTACTTTTTAAATTACTTTTTTTTCGAAAAATATTCAAAAAAAAATTAAAAAAAAAATATTTCCAAAAAATTAAAAATATTTTCGAAAAAATTAATATTTTTTTCGAAAAATATATTTTTTTTTTCGAAAAATATTTAAAAAAAAAATTAAAAAAAAAATATTTCGAAAAAATTAAAAATATTTTAGAAAAAATTAATATTTTTTTTCGAAAAATATTTAAAAAAAAATTAAAAAAAAATTTCGAAAAAATTAAAAATATTTTCGAAAAAATTAATATTTTTTTTCGAAAAATATATATTTTTAAAAATATATATTTAAAAAAAAAATTAATATTTTTTTCGAAAAATATATTTTTTTTTCGAAAAATATTTAAAAAATATATATTTTCGAAAAAAAAATATTTCAAATATTTTTTAATTTTTTCGAAAAAATATATTTTTAATTTTTTCGAAAAAGTATATTTTTAATTTTTTCGAAATACATTTTTTTAATTTTTTTTAAATGTTTTTCGAAAAAAAAATATATTTTTCGAAAAAAATATTAATTTTTTCTAAAATATTTTTAATTTTTTCGAAATATTTTTTTTTTAATTTGTTTTTTAAATATTTTTCGAAAAAAAAAATATATTTTTCGAAAAAAAAAATATTTTTCGAAAAAAATATTAATTTTTTCGAAATATTTTTAATTTTTTCGAAATATATTTTTTTTAATTTTTTTTAAAATATTTTTCGAAAAAAAAAATATATTTTTTGAAAAAAATATTAATTTTTTCGAAAATATTTTTAATTTTTTCGAAAATATTTTTAATTTTTTCGAAATATTTTTTTTTAATTTTTTTTTAAATATTTTTCGAAAAAAAAGTAATTTAAAAAGTAATATATAAATATTTTAAGAAAATATTTTTTTGATAATTTTTTTTTAAATATTTTTCAATTTTTTTTTTCTTTGGATGTTTCATGAAATGAGTATAAGAATTCGAGGACCAAACATGTAAAAAAAAAAATCGAAATTGTTGTTGGATGTTGCATGAACTGAGTTAACGAATACAAGGACCAAACATGTAACTTACTAACGAACTGAGTTAAAGACCGTTAGTGAAAAACCCAAATCCGCCAAAAAAAAAAGTTGGGTACCCAAATCTGCGCGAAAAAAAGCATAATACCTTAATTGGAAATGGACCCTAACTTTGATACCTTTTTGTGCCATTTGCCCTTAATTATACTAAGAGGATAATATCGAAAACACTAAAATGAACTTGTCATATTTTATTGATGGAATTAATGCAATACATATCCTAAACAAAAATTTGTTTTCTTATTTCCTTGTAAGAAAGAGATTTATTTCTATCTTTTTTATTTGTAAGAGAAAGCTAACATGAAACTTGAATTTTCACTGCATCTAATCAAACTTAAAGCACCGTTACTCATGAAATCGTAATGTATTGCAATTGTGTCCGTTCACTTTTAACTCTCATTCCGCCTGAGACAAAAATATATATCAAAAGATGATTAAATAGTCAAGTTTGTTCCACCATAATCCGTATAAAATTCAAACTAAATCATAAGGGTTCGAATAAAGTTAGAAACGTTAAGTTATTTTCAGACGATAAATTAGCACCAAATGGGGGTGTAGCTCATATGGTAGAGCGCTCGCTTCGCATGCGAGAGGCACGGGGTTCGATTCCCCGCACCTCCACTTTTCGGGTTTTATTTTTTATTGCAGTTTTACAAAATTAACGTTATAGAAGTTCAGTTTGTATCATATAATTATGGACTAGCACAGAGATAAATATAGCTACAAAGACTTAGAAAAATACGGCATATGGGTTGCATAACCAATAACAAAAAATCCATATTCAAAATTTTCCAGGAGCTACACTTAAGCCAAATGAAAGTAAGGTCTTTCATGCTCCCAAACAGTAAGTTGGAACGGATGTTGAACGTGATTTCGTTACCGAAGTTTCAAAAGACCCATATAGTCGCTTGGCCGTTTGGAGTTGTAGGTGACTTCGTTACGGATGTTCCAAAGGATCCATGTACAGGCTTGGACCACAGCATCAAAGGCAACTTTTTTATTTATTTATAAAAATATTGTTTGAGTTATCAAAAAAATTCCCGAATGTGTATACCATACACAATAGTATGTAACTGATACAGTAGATCTTAACTTAGTATATGTGTATTACTAAATATCGTTTTTTCTACTATATTGTAACATACTCAAAATTTAACCCATATTATTATTAGTGGATAGATATGGCCCCAACCTGATTAAGGGTTTAGGTCATTAGGGTTTCTATTTATTATAAATATCGATCAATAAAGTATAACATCTCACGGGGTTTACATCATTCAATATGGTATCGGAGCGGTTCTGATCCTCAAATCTAGTTGGCTAAGTTGAGCCGCTTCCTTTATGGCACCCCGTCCAACCCTGGCATTTTTTTTTTCGTTGCTTCTGCTTTTGCTAGATGGTGAAGATTAATCTCGGCTTGCTGTCGGATATCCTCATCAACAAATATGATATTTGCTTTTGCTACTGCATTTATTTGCTTTTAATGCTACTTGAAGAATTGCTTCCGCTTGCTGCCGGAATTCTTCATCGACAAATTATGTTTTATTGCTTTAATGTTTATTTAGTTTTCTCATCCAATCCGAGCTTTCGCGATTTTGCCGCTCGAATTGTGAGAGAGTATTAGAAGATATATATGCCCAAACCCATTTGTGGGTTTAGGGTCTCTAGGGTTTCATATGTAGTCACCATTATAAATTGTGGATAAATAAGACATAACACCTTACGGGGTTTTATCAATCTAACAATTATCACTCTAGAGAAATATCATATACTCCATACTTAACATCTACAACTTCTAGGTATAGCTTTAAGCAAGTTCTTAAGATCTTAACCATCAACATTCCGTTCAATATTTAAGTAAGTATCACGATATTAAGGAGAAAAAAGGGTGGGGGTGGGAGAGGTGTTAAGGAGAAAAGTGGTGGTGTACCTTTTGCGAAGGCTGTCAAGGATACGTTCATGGTATCCTCGTCTGTTGTGGAAGAATCTGTGGATGCTACAGTGAATACTGAAGATGGGAATGTAGGGCAGAAACCAACTAGCCCTAATGTTAACCCGAAACTAGGTACTTCATATGCTAATTTATTTGCTACTGGTTCGAGTAGGAAGGCTATGAACTTTCGCACCTTATTTACTCCGGGGGGAAACGAGGTTGATGTGGTTGTTCCGGTGGAGTCAATTAGAGCTATTAGTGCACGGTTTACTAATACGGTATATGGATTCTTTTTGCGAAAGCGTGTGGCTTACCCCGTTGTTGCTAACTATGTTAGGAACACTTGGGGTAAATATGGACTGGTAAAATCAATGCTTAACTCGTCTACCGGGATATTCTCATTCCAGTTTAGCTTTATGGATGGTTTGGATAAAATGCTTGAAAATGGTCCATGGTTTATTCGTAATAATCCGCTTATTCTGAAAAAGTGGGATCCGGATGTGAACTTATTAAAAGAAGATGTGGGTAATGTTCCGGTGTAGGTTAAACTCCATGGTGTCCCTGTAACTGCATTTAGTGAGGATGGTTTGAGTGCTATTGCTACTAAGCTTTGTACTCCTTTGATGCTTGATTCTTACACATCTGACATGTGCATCCAATCATGGGGAGGTCAAGCTATGCTAGAGTAATGATTGAAGTCCGGGCTGATGTCGAGTTGAAAGACACTATTTGTGGTGGCTATGCCAAAACTTTCTAGGGAGGGGTTTTTTACATGTATTGTTCGTGTTTGTGACAAATGGTAATTTTCACACTTTATTTTAATAATAAATATTTATTTATTATTTCTAAACCGAGCATTTCTATGCATAACTGAACATTTTTGAGCATTTCTGAGCATTTGGGGAAGCTATCCCGCGTACTGTAGCTCACAGTCACTGCTGAAATAGTCTATTTTTGTCAGTAAACGTAAATTATTCTATCTCTGATAGTTACTGACAAGTTACGTATTTAACTGAGAAGCTTTCTCGCATTTACTGAAAAGCAACCCCACACGCGTACCGACACTACAGTAGATATGGTAAAAGTCAAATAAAGACATTTTTGAGCAAATAATAATATTTTATTATTATTCTGACAAAAACGTCGATAAAAACTTTATTTTGCGTGTACGTGTCCAAAAAGGTCAAACCGGGACTTTACGGCAACATTTAAGCTCACACCGACACATGATATATCCATGAGGTTCAAAATTTCGGATCCCCCTCCCTTTTGACTTGTGTTGCCGCCTACTCCACAAAAGAACAAAGGAGATCATGCAATTTAACTTATTATGACATATTATGTTTTGTAGTTTACTTAAAACACTACACTAACCAATTCACACACACATTTTCTTCATCTAAACTTTCCTCTCTTCCATTTTCTCTTCCAAACTCACGAACCATCAATAATTCTTAGATCCACAAAAATTCTTTGAAGTTATAACAAATCAAGGTGTACTTTTGAGCTTTTGGGAACGATCGGAACGTGTCTTGGGTAAATTTGAAGCAATTTGGGTTGTTCTTGGTCTCTCTACCTCTCGAATTTTTCAAAAACTTTGTAAGAATTCTCAAAACTTGTTCAATCTTATTTATTACATGTTATCTTGATGTTTAAAAGTGTTACAAAGTGTTAAATGTATACGTTTTACCAAATTGAAAAGCTAGGGTTTGGTATATATATTTATGTGCTCGACTTTTTTTGAACTTTTCATACAAATTATGTTATTTCTTGCTTGTTTGGTAAATCTTGTTGCTTGTGGTGCTAGTTTGATGATACAAATGTGTTTAGTGTTAATTACGCGAGTTTAAAACGAAATATACACTATTTGTGTACATACACTAATCGGCCACCTTTTGGCAAAAATAAAAATTGGGGTTTTGAAAAACATAAAATTTTGGCTCTAGTGGTGAAATGGTGAAATTAGCGCTTAATGGCTTATTTGGAATAGCTTATTGAAATAAGCTCTAGCTTATTGTTTCGACTTACTTTTTTGGGTTTTTGGGTCGTACGACACCCATTGGGCCGAGCCCACTGAAATTTGACCATGTTTGACATTTTGACATTGCTTATTAATAAGTACTTATTTGGTTAATTAAAACATTGTTACGAAAACTATTCGAACAAAAAGGGCTTAAAGGTTTAAACTTGTTTTTGGGCCTATAACTTGTAGGGTACGAATTGGGCCAAGCCCAACCCATATTCGGCCTACTTTGACTATTTGACCCTGTGGCTTATTTAAAGAGCTTATTTGATTATTTAAAACTTAACGATATATATAACGTAACTTAAAAGGTTTATATTGGTTTTGGACTAAAATTAGATTATTGGGCTTATAATGGACTTTTCGGCCCAATCTCACATGAATTGACTTTTGTTGACTTTTGGAAGTATTTTTGACTAAACGTTGACTTTTATAACGAAACTTATAACTAAAATGTAAACGTGTCGATAATATATATTTATAACCTAAAATATATACTTTTGGACTAGTTTTGAAAATATTGTTAACGTAAGGGACTATTTGAGTAAATTGCAACACTTGGGAAAAATGGAAAAGTTCGAATAAACGAACGGGTCATGCCCGGTTTTTCTAAAATTCCAACACTTAGAATATTTTTGGATAAAAACCGACTAAAGGACGAAATATATTATTTTCATATTAAAAATATTAATTTTCCTAAATTAATATTTTTAGAATTCATAAAACTTAGGAATATATCTTATATAGTCTTTATTTAATTTTTCAAAATTAAATACTTATGAATTCCCTTTTTATAATTTTCATTATATTATTAATAATTATAATATTTATAATATAATAATACCCCACTATCATCATTATTATATTAATTTATCCATATTTATTTAATTAATTATAAGCCCTAATTAATTAAATATTTAAGTTATTAAACTTTATTTAAAATATATATATATATATATATATATATATATATATATATATATATATATATATATAAGATTATATATATATATATATATTACTTGCGTATTTTTCGACGACGAGTACGAAGCACGGATGATCCCGTCACACTTATTATCACCTTACACTTTCACCATGAGCCATCACTAAAGAAACTTTTATGATAAACCACTTTTGAAATTATACTTTACCACACGACAAGCAAGAAATACACGAGCACTTTGACACACGTAAACCTTTCAAATGAGTCAAAACGTTTAAAACCGCGAATAGTACACTAAGACTTACCATACTGCTCTAGGTCGCGTGTCAGAGCGGTTGCACTGTGTCGTTTGTTTACTAGCAGATTGCTATTGTTAAGGTGAGTTTATAGCCCCATTTTTATATGAACTGTTTTATAAACCTTGGGGTGAGAAACATGCAAAACTATTTTCATGGACCTAAAACTGAACTTTTGTTTTTGCACACTAGTATGCGGATAACCTAAGTATGTATGATCCCACTATTGCCCAATATCATCAACCGTCAATTCCTGCGGGAAGCGCGAGTGATATAAATAGATCTATTGGGGGTGACTCCCCCGTTCGGTTGGCTCGGCAGGTCAACGCGAACGTATACCATGTCGGATTTGCTGAGTGTCTGGGGATAAACACTCGCGGGCACCTTTGTTATGCTATGCCGGTTAGGCATATTGTTTGTCGTAGCCTCGGTTGTATGAGCTTAGTGTTAGCATGCGGTTAGTGTGTGCCTGCTGATTTATTTGCTATGGTCCATATGTGCTTATTTACTATAAACCTATGAACTCATCAGCGTTAGCTGACTTTTAGCATGTTTTCTTAGGTGTTTGAGCATGTATTTGATGAAGGCATGGCATGACATCGGTCATAACTACCAGAAGTGTTTTTACACATGAACTAAACTCTGATTGGGACAGTCATGTTAAATGGGCCTTGTTTTATTTAAACTGAACTTGATGTATGACATTTTAAATTTGAAAATGTAAACTATTCTTAAAACGGATTTTTAAATCCGTTCCCTATATCTGTGTGTTGTGATTACCAATTTAGTAGCACCCATACATGTATGCTTCCACAAATCCAGATTTTTGGGGGTGTTACAGATTGGTATCAGAGCCTCGGTTATAGAGAACTAAGTACATATAAACCCTAAACTATAACCACTTTTATGAAAAACGTGTTCCTTATGACCGCCAGATGCATGCCTGCCTCGTTTGCCATGACTTGACCGCTATTTGTTTTATATGATTAAGTGTTATACTATGTTGTTTGAGTATTTTATTTAACATATATGATATAAGTATTTTCTATATACTTACACACGCCATACCATATTTGTCACAGACCATGTCTCTCCATTTTGATGTTCGTATTGAGGTACTCGCTGTTGGACACACTTCCCCGCTTCGACGACTAGTTCTATTCCCAGATGACCCGTTGATGGAGGTTGTCTGAGCAACTACTCAGACCACACACACCACTCCAGCATCTACCTCACCATACCTACCCCGCTATGCCACAACCCACCGTTCTTCACCAGCTCAGCTCTACACCCTCACCCAGCATACTCACACTACCCCATCCTCCGAGATCCCTAGCACCAGCCGTCGCACTACTCGTATGTCGGTACATTCACGATACCGCCTACGATTCTCAGACTTACCAGATCTATCACCCCGGAGGAGGACCCGATCAGCATATGAGGGTACCTCTATTTCATCATCATCTCACTCACCCATGTCATCACCAGACCATTCCCCTCCCCGCCAGAGATTATGGAGGTCTATTGAGTCTTATTCTGACGAGGATGAGGATCCAGTGCAGGGTCAGGCAGAGCCTACACCAACAGTGACAACACCAGTCGAGCACGCTCTTGATTGTGCGTGCGTAGATAGAGACAGGGGTTTACAGATGAGTTCAGATCAGGTGATGATGCCACGAGATGGCAAGGGCATCATGGAGGATGTGCAGGGGGTATTTGAGATAGGGCAGAGCTCCAGGGCTGCCCAGATGCAGGGTTTTAGTGATACTCAGTGGGTTCACATTACTTGTAATACCAGCACGGGTGTGCGTGCTGCTAGTCCGGAGTACACTCCATCATCTTCATCGTTCGTGCCACCTCCATCTCCGATACCTTCTCCACTTCCATCACCAGTGGCTTCTCCACTTCCGTTAGCCTCACCGGCTGAGGACGAGGAGCCTACTGCCATGGAGCAGGTATGGATACAGCTTGCGAATCATGCCAGTTTGCTCGATGTGCACTCAGACCAGATTAAGAGATTGGAGCAGCCATATCGCATTTAGGGTATCGAGCAACGAGTTGGGACTGTTGACCGGGCTGCATGTGTGTTGTTCGAGGAGATGTTTACTGATAGGCGTGAGATGGTTGGCCTGAGAGCCAGATTTGAGGCATTAGAGAGATCACACGGTAGGGAGCTCAAGGTATTGGATTCTAGGGTTGTCGGTTTGGGCAGAGGCCAAACCAGGATCTTTGGTAGATTAGGTGGTCTCGAGCTGGCAGTGAGGAGAGCTCGAGGCACTGATCGCACACAGTGGCAGAGGATCATGACTGCTGAGTATATGATTGGCGCTGTGATGAGGGAGAACCAGGAGCTGCGACACCGTGTTGATCATTTAGAGGCTGCCATCGGAGGGATGACTGCAGCGTTCGAGCAGTTACGCCTTGAGCGTGACCGAGCTTAGATTAGTTTTCATTAGATGGTTTATTCCACTAAACTGATGAGTTATCAGTTAGTGATGAACTATTGAACTTGCTTGTAATTTTGTGTACTTCTTTTCTATTCGATATATTATAACAAGCTTGGTTTATCTATTCGATTGTTCGTTTCCTCTATGGTTGACCTTTATTCTTGCATTCTGTCTGTGATATCCATATAATCATGTGACACTTTCACTCTATACTCGAGATCTCATTTATCGTCATCTTCTTGTGATGCAGATAAATGGCACCCAAGCGAAAGTCAACTAGAGTCACACGAGGACAGACTGCTGACACACCTGCCCCAGCAAGAGCTGTGCATGGCAGAACTGCTAAAAATGCCACCCCAGCAAGAGCCGCGCGATGCATAACCGCTGAGAACGCCACCCCAGCCAGGGCCGCGGCAAACCCACCTGTGGTGAACCAAGCAATGCTAGATCAACTTGTCAATGATCGTGTGGCTGCAGCACTCGCAACAAACAACTCAACCACCAACACCGGAACATCAAGGCCAGTGACCAACAACCGTGGCTGCACTTACTCTGAATTCCGAAAGATCATGGTTGGAGGTTTCGGAGGGACAGAGGGAGCCGTTGGTCTGACTAAGTGGATTGAAAAGCTGAAAACCGTGTTTCGAATCAGTGGTTGTAATGATGATGACAGGGTCAAATATGCATCTTTCACTTTTATGGATGCCGCTTTGACCTGGTGGAACAACTACATGAAATCTGCCAACATGGATGTTGCTTATGCTATGCCGTGGGATGACTTCAAGGAGTTAGTGCTCAGGAAGTATTGCCCACGCAATGAGGTCAAGAAGTTGGAGAGAGAGTTTTGGAACTTGAAGGTACAGAATAACAACATGGCCGCTTACAACCAGAGATTTCAGGAACTGGCTTTGCTATGCTCTGAAATGGTTCAGACTGAAACAAGATTGCTTGAATGGTATGTCGGAGGTTTGCCCAAGTCAATAAAGGGAAATGTGACTACCTCAAAGGCTACAGATCTCCATGAGACCATGGAAGTGGCTAACAAGTTGATGGACCAGGAATTGGAGGATGTCCCAGAAAAGAGTACTGACAACAAGAGAAAATGGGAAAACCATTCTAAGGGCACCAACAATAACTCACAAAACAAGAGGCAAGAAGCGGCAAATGCTTACACAGCAGGGTCAAGTGAGAAAAATGGGTATGATAGATAAATTAAAACTAAAATTAAAAGAAACAGAAACACAAAAAACAAATATTTTTGTTTTCTAAAGAAACAAAAAATAATAAACGGGTCGGGTTCGGATCAGGGTCTTTTGACCTGCTAATCCGACCCACTAACACGAATTGCCACCTCTAGGTTTAATACATCAAGAGAATAACATGACGGTCTATCTCATGTATTTTTGTTTTCTAAAGAGCTACTTTTAGCAAAACTCAATTTTCAATTTGGATTTTTAATTTATGGCTTGATCGGGTTCTCGCGTGATACAAATGGTAAATGGGTTTTTTAAAACAAATTTTGTTATAGGTTTCAAGTGCAAGAGCGATATCACGCTACCAAGTATCGGTTTATCTGGATTGAGGCTATAAAACAAAACCCAATTTGGTCTTGTTAAACTTTTAGTTGATCAAGTTTGAGTCGGATCGAACTAAACAAGCAAAACATATTTAACCCGATATTCGACCTTATGTGGTATCCGGGTTAACACGAACAACCTTAGTAAGATTGCTAGCTCAATTAACCCGACCCCAATAGTTTTGCTCGTACATGGTTATCCATTTGAGTGGGTTGGTTTGAATTGACTTTTTGTTCATGTGACTTGTACCGTTATGTCAAGCTTTTATTTCATCTTTGGATCAAGTCACCTCTTAGAGTTCCTTTCTTCTCATCCTTAGTACACTCATGTCGTCGATTCCTAATATAAGAAACCCACCCCTTGTTAGTAAATAATCACTATTAAGCCTATTGGGCAAATAAATAAACATTGATCAAATGAGATACTTTAACTATACTTAAGTTAAACGGTAGTTCTTTATGATAATTATACTTTCATTCACAAGAAGAAGATAAAAAATAAAATAAATAAATAAAAAAACAATTTTGGCCCAACAAAAATATTACTAGTAGTTAAAAAGGAACAATTTAAAAAATTGGTGTAAACAACTTAAAAGAAAAAAATGATACTAACTCATAAATTTGTTAGTGATTTTAGTGTCATCACTTATGTTTTATGTAATTGTGATTTACTTGAGATCAATGGCTCAATCAAGTATAGCTTACAGTCGAGTTAGGAGGTGCGGAGTGCACACTCGTTTCAGCTAGCTTGATGCCGCCACGAACAAAGAGCGGGGGTCAAGGGGCAGAGCCCCTTGCTGGGGTCCAAAACCTAAACGATTTTTGGGATTCTGGTATTACCCGTTTTATTTACAAACAGTTTTTCCCACCAAAAGCCACTTATTTTCCCCAACAAGCATGACCTTTCCCGCCAACCGATTTTAACTAACTTTCTGTTATATATTTTTATTATATATTGGTCTCTTCCATAACAGAACATATATAACAACTTTCTGTGTATTGCTTTGATTTCTCGTGCCTTAGAAACAAAGTGTTGGTTCTCTGTCTTATCCAATTGAGGATTTCGTGAAAATCGAGGCATATATGGTCAAAATACTTCAATCTGAAAGTGATCTCAACACGATTCAAAGAATATATCAGGATTATTACCACCCACACACACCCAAATTCTAACAAAGTTGGCAGTAGGCAAATGGCAATAATGTTGTTTTGAGTATGTAGTTTCAAGTTGCCTATTCAAATCATCTTATTTCAGTCACTTAGCGTATAATTAAACACAAACGTCCTTGTAGGCCTGAACTAGTTATATTCTTGTATCAAAACGCAATAAGCATGCAAACAACAGTATTAAGCAATCCTAAACACCACATTGGCACCTTACATTTGATATAATTTTTGTAACTCGAGGTTGTCGCGATTTATAAAACACGGACCCTCATTTATGTTTTCATCATTGGAGCACCCGCATTGTGTTGGGTAAATAGTCGGATTTATTAACCATACAACAAAACAATAACTTTCAAGTTCAATTCTTACTAGGTGCAAACAACTTTGAAGTGACCACGCCAACTTCTTGAAAATGGAGGGTTCTACCTGGTTTAAGTCTGTGTGGCGTTGAGTTCAAAGCTTGTTAATTAGCCTGCCAAAAAATCAAAAACAATGGTTACCCTAACAAAACAACAACTTCTATCCATTTAGTATGAGGTTAAACCGTAACGTTTTATCCATTTTATTTTAGGAGCAATATCATATCTCCTCAACCAAAAATGGTAAATTTCATATTTGTTCAAATCATGCTTTAAAAGCATTGTATAAAATGTATTCAATGATTGTATTTTGAGTATATATAAAAGTAATGATTAAAAAAAGAGGAAGATGTGAAATTTTCCCTTTATTTTAAATCACACGTAACTAATCATTTGGCAACAACTACATTATTACGTTTTTTTTTTTTTTTTTTATCTTTTTTTTTTTTTTTTTTTTTTTTGAAACGGCAAGGATATATTACGCATCTTACTTGTAAACTTTTAAAACCACATAAATAGCTCTTCCAAATGTTATGTAACGAACCGTTTCGCCGTATTCGTTTTTGTTATTGCGTTGATCGAGCTTGAAAAACTAAAGCATCGAAAACGTTGTCATCTTTGTGGTTCTCCAATTGCCTAATCAAACAACTACCATGAACAAGTAGCACATGGCCACGTGCATCTACAAGGGCAAAAATATTACTGTTAAAGGGATGTAGATGTGAAAACATAGTACGAAAATCATCCAAGGATGAACAAATTAATGAATGAAATTCAATTAGCAAATATCCACTAACGAAATTTGATTAAAATGCCAAAAACGTCACAAACAGAAATTATTAAAAACAATGGCCGGTTTCTAGCTAAGTAACCAACGAAACATTATAAATCAAATGTCTTCTTTTAGTGCATGGGCTCCAAGCTCTTTATGCATGTGTTGAAGCTTGCTACAGAAAGGAGTTGGAGTTGGAAAATCCGGGCGCCATATAAACCACTTGAGTTCATAAGTACAATATTCCCGTACCGTATGTACATAATCACTAATGATGGTATTCTCTAAATCAATTCGCGCATGTGTTCCAAGAGGATATTTCTGATTAAACTCATTCCACGATTTAACATAAGGCTGATGTTATCCTGACACCCCCATAGGGGGTGTTTTGCAATCATTGGGTGCATCAGGCTGTTGTACTGTCTGCTTTGCGGGTTGTACATTTGACTAATATAGTGTAGGTCCCACATAGTAGGAGGTGTTAGGATAAAACAACTCTTAACATAAAACAAGATACCATATTGCACATTCATCATCGGTATCTGGTGCCTATCGTTTATTTCTAATGAATATTATGTATGGATGATTGGGTCACGCTTGCCAAATACTAACAGATAAAGAACAAAAAAGGCTATCCACGCCAAACACCAAATCGCTATTACCTCCATTTTTATCATTGATATCCTTCTTAAAAGAGGATGAATACGTTGTAGCTCTTGTGCACCTTGCACATACTTTTTGTTAGATGATTCCATGACGACCACTCGTTATATCCTTGAAATAGCATCAATCGTACGCATTAAACTTTGCCAAAAAAAATGTAATGACCGTAAAATAAAATGAATCTGCATATGTCTAATTTGTATTTGAGCTAAGTGATTAAAAGAAGTAAAAAAAATATTCGATGTGAGTTCATGATAAAAGCATGTTTTTAAATTGACTATATAATAACATCAACACATAAAGACCCGAAGAATTAATACCTTAAGTTCACTTGCGGCTGCTATTTGTGTTTTTTGGTCGATTTTTAGGGTGATTTTCATGGCATCATTCCATTTATATATAAGGCCCGTAATTTCTGCCATTTATATATAAGGCCCGCAAGAGCTGTGCATGGCAGAACTGCTGAAAATGCCACCGCAGCAAGAGCCGCGCGAGGCATAACCGCTGAGAACGCCACCCCAGCCAGGGCCGCGGCAAACCCACCTGCAGTTGCTCCTATCCGTAATAGGAATTTCCATCAGAACCAAGCAATGACTTCGTATAAACCAAGGTGTTTTACGTGTACTTTTGCGTTCTGTCATTTTTTTGTTATGCAGACGCTAAGTTGTCTTTTTCTAGTTACATAGAATCATTCACACATTTCTACAATCATCTGAAATTCTGAATAAGAAATACGATTGTTTGTGAATTGATGCAGGTAATTGTCGTTTTTCTATACAGTCTACGACTTAGCCATGTGCTTGTTGGAACAAGTTAATTTCTCTAGAGTGATAATTGTTAGATTCATCTTGATTGTGATTGCTACTCGTTGATATGTTAATTCTGGTTTTTGTTAGAGTTTATGTATAATTATTAATATAAGTATGTCCGGTTTCGAACCCGAGACTCGGGATTGCACACAATACATGAGAGTTCCAATGGTTTGAATAAATTAAATATATTTTATATTTATATTTATTCATTTCACAAAACAAATACTTAACGACAGTTAGTACTTAACGGAGTTAGAGATAACGGCCGTTAAAGGACTAATTATGCAAAGTAGGAAGAGAAGGATCTAGAACCCAAATCCATTGGGTTTGTTCGGCCGATCCAACCCCTATGGGCTTGGGAGTCGGTTTGATGGAGTAAGGAACAAGCTAGGGATAGCCTATAAATACAATCCCATTGTGTTTGGTTTTTCTCTAATCTTGAATCCCCTACAAGCCAAACTTCTCTCCTTCTCTTCTCCTCTAAGCTCCAACCGATCGACCCATTTTTTAATCCCGGCCACTAGGGATTGGCGATCTAAGTAAAGCTTATAAAGTGTTTGGTTTGTTTTGTGATTTGAACCTAGCTTTTCCCATTGGAACGCTAGCATTACGTGTGTATAAGAACGAGTAACAAACTTATTTTAGCTTGTGTGTTTTGGTGTTGTTTGATCCATATAAGCCCCATATCAGGGTTTATATTTTGTTCTTGGAGCACGTAATTCCTTGTTCTTGCTAGGAATCAAAAGGTACGCTTTCTTTTAGTTTTAATTAATTATATGTTTATGTAGATCCATTCCGCTGTGTGAGCTTGATGTTTATGTGTTTATAGTATTTTATGATTCACATATTCCAACAGTGGCATCATGAGCCTCGTTTTAAACATGTAATTAATTACTAAAACCTTAAAAATTGAATCTTGTTGAGATACATGCAATTTATTTTTTAGGGTTTTGTTTGTTTTTTTTGTAAACCCTAAAAGTGGGTCGACACCCATATAATATTTTTAGGGTTTTAGTTTTTGATTAAAACTTGTAGAAACCCTAGGATTGCATGCAATTTTTAGGGATTAATTAATGAGTACTTAATGTGATGTCATTAATTAATTGAATTGCGTATATATATTGACATGATAATATGTGATTACATGATTATATGTGCAATATGGAATCCATGACAAAATCTTGCATATTTTGTCATGGAATGTTTTGTATTTATTTGCTACATGATTTTTTAAGATAAATCTTAAATTAGGGAAGACCCTAATATATTAATTAAAAATTGGTTATGTGCAATGTGGTGTCTAATTAATTAAAACTTACGCGGCCAAGCAATTTGGCGTCTGTGGACCATTGGGCACAATGAGCTCGAAAACCAATGGGAGTTTTATTGATTAGATACATTAAAATTCACATAGAATTATTAATAGGATTTATTGAAAAGGTTTGCATGTGGATATATGATATTGTTAATGATCATATACGTGTTATTAAGTGTTTATTTATTTTTTCAATTACTTGTTCTTTGTGTTTAATTATGATGGATTGTAACAACAAAGAGGGTAATTTTTTTAAATAAAATAAAAAATAAATGAACCTAATAACTATGAAACCTTTGTAGTAAACCATTTAATTGCCAAGTCTTATGTGCCGACAGTGGTTCACTTCGCACGGTAATTTGCTCCCAGGCGAGACTAGCAATTAATAATTTACTACATAAATGTTTTAAGCTTTAAATCTTAAAGTTTTAATTGATTTGATGCGACTATACAAAAGTGGTCGAAGTGGTGGACCTATTATTGACAAACTATAAAGTGGGTATAAGGTTGGTACGCATTAAATTGTGACCTTAAAGGGGCGCTTTTTAATTAGCTTCGGCGGACGTTTGCCCCTCCGCTCGCCTGTGCGTCAATAATAGACTTACCAAGTACACCATGAAAAAGTACGAAGCATCTTAAGGCAATGTTGTAAGTTTCTCAACGCCATCAATTAAATTTTGTTGATTTAAGCTGCGAATGAGTAAACAGTTTTTTGTAGAAAACATATGATACAAAGATGAATGCATGACATCTTTGTACATATTTTTTGATTACACATCAAAAATTTATACCCTTTAAACTTAAGTAATATGCCGACCAATTAATACGGAAACACCTAAGATGACATTCTATCATTGCTAGCAGCCTCAGCTGATGTAATGATTCAAAGAATGGGAGTCAAAATGGGTAAATTGAGCACTTTCATTACTAGCAGTCTCAGCTGATGTGATGAAACGGCGTCAATTTACACGTTTCTAAATTGGTTAACTTAATTGGGCAATTTCATTACTAGCAGCCTCAGCTGATGTAATGAAACGGCGTCAAGGCATAAAGATTTGGGGATGAAACATGCTTACATTTTGCAACTGTTGTTGGAAATATAATGTAAGTCCCAAGATTTCTAGGAATTGCAATTGGATATTAGCAATTGGGATTGACCCGTACCTTATTGAGTACTTTCATTACTAGCAGCCTCAGCTGATGTAATTAAACGACGTCAATTGGGATCCTAGTTTTCAGCGAAAATTAAATGGTTATTTAACCAATGGGTGTTTAATTTTCTTGAAAAGTTTAATTATAAAAAATACTAATTTTGAACTTTTTCTGTAGAAATGGCCCAACCCGGAAACACTCCAAACATTACCTCCGCTTTCAAAATGATGATTGAAAAGGAGAAATTGACTGGGACTAAAAAAATTCAACGATTGGTATCGTAATCTAAGACTTGTTCTTAGGATAGCCAAACGTTTTGATTGTCTTAGTGAGCCTCTTCCGGTTGCTCCTCCTGCTAACTCTTCTAATAATGCACTTAGAGAGTATAACGAAGCTTATGACAAGCACTATGATGCGGCTTGTCTCATGCTATCGGGGATGGATCCTCAGCTGGTAAAACAGTTTGAGAATCATGGTCCGATGCAAATGATTGAGGAACTCAAACGTATGTTTGAGAAACCTCCAATGGCTGAGTTGTATGATGTACTTGACTCTATAGCCAAGTGCAAGCAGGAAGCAACAACACCCGTAAGTACCCATGTGCTAGAGATGAAAGGATATCTTGACTAATTGGATGCACTTGGATGCGGGTATGTGGAAGATGTTAAAGTTGGCCTCATCAATAAATCCCTCAATGAGGAATTGTATGGTGACTTCGTGCGCAACTTCAACATGCATTGCAAGGGGAAGACATTTACTGACTTGCATGCAATGCTCATAGAACATGAGAAGGGACTCGCTAAGAAAGCTCCTACACCTGCTGTCATGGCAATTAAAGGTGGTAGGGTAGCTAAGCCCGGTAAACCGCACAAAGTGAACAAGAAGGGCAAAGGGAAAGCTGATAAAGGAAAATAGGTCGTGATCCATCAGCAGAAGCCCAAGAAGCAGAATCCTCCTCATAAGAAGGATTATCCTAAAAAGGATACGGCTGCTTGTCACCACTGTAACACTCCTGGACATTGGAAGAGGGACTTTCCATTGCTGCTTGAGGAGTGTCGCAAGAATAAAAATGCCAAGGCTGGGCAGGGTGCCAGTACATCAGGTATTTTTATGGTTGAATTATTTTCCTTTCCTCGTAAGCAAAATGCCTGGATATATGATACAGGATGTGGTACTCACATTTGTAATACATCGCAGGGGCTTAGAGGAGTGAAGAAGCTGAACTATGGGGAATGCTACTTGTATGTCGGCAACGGTATACGTGCAGCAGTGGAAGCCATAGGGACTTTTGATTTACTGTTACCTTCGGGTTTAATTTTAGTATTGAACAATTGTCATTACGCACCGTCTATTGTTAGAGGTGTCGTTTCAGTTTCTTTATTGTTGGATATTGGTTTTGAGCATACTTTTAATAATAATGGAATTTCTGTTTCTTTAAATTCTGTTTTTTACTTTAATGCTATTCCATTAGATGGTGTGTTTGAAATTGACATGGAGAACCATGTCTCCAACGGAAATGATTCTATGTATAGCATCGGAAATAAGAGAATCAAGTCTAACTTGGATTCGTCTTATTTATGGCACTGTCGTCTTGCTCACATAGGCAAGAAACGCATGAAAAAGCTGCTACGTGAAGGGCTTTTACCAAATATCAATGATGATTCAGTTGATAAATGCGAATCTTGCATATCTGGGAAGATGACGAAGAAACCTTTCCATAGCAATATGGAAAAGGCTTCGGATCTACTTGGATTGATACACACTGATGTGTGTGGTCCACTTAGACATGTTTCTAAACGCGGTGCTACCTACTTCCTAACCTTCACGGATGACTATAGTCGTTATGGTTGTGTTTATTTACTCAAACACAAACATGAAGTCTTTGAGACATTCAAGGTTTTTAAGAGTGAAGTAGAATTACAACTCAGAAAGAAGATTAAGGCCCTTCGATCCGATCGTGGTGGTGAGTATTTAAGCCAAGAGTTTAAAGATTATCTAGCTGAGTGTGGCATTGTCCAGCAACTCACTTCTCCTTATACTCCACAACAAAATGGTGTATCTGAAAGGAGAAATCGTACATTGCTAGATATGGTACGATCTATGTTTAATCTTACAACTCTTCCCTTATCCTTTTGGGATTATGCTCTTGAAAGTGCTGTTCGCATATTAAATATGGTTCCAACTAAGAAGGTGGATAAGACTCCATATGAATTATGGACTGGAAAAGCTCCCAACTTGTCTTACTTAAAGATCTGGGGTTGTGAGGCGTTTGTTAAACGTGACTCACCGGATAAACTTCAACAAAGATCTGTTAAGTGTATCTTCGTAGGATACCCTAAGGAAACAAGGGGTTACTACTTTTACTTCCCACCAGAAAATAAAGTCATTGTGGCTAGATATGGTGAATTCCTTGAGGAGAGTTTTTTGTCTCAAGAATTCAGTGGGAGAGTATATGATCTCGAAAGTGATCATGAAGATACGTCGCCTTCTGAGAACACTAACGCACTTCCTGTGGAACCTGAAAGTTTAGGTCCTCCACCTGAAGTTGAAGTGGTACCCGTCCGTAGATCTTCAAGATCTACAAAAGCTCCTGATCGTCTATGTTTAAACATAGAGGATGAGGATTCTATACTAGTGGATCTCGATGAGCCAACTAGTTATAGAGCTGCCATTAATAGTCCTGAAAAGGAGAAATGGAAAATTGCTATGGATGGGGAAATGCAATCCATGAAAGACAATAAAGTCTGGATTGAAGTAGACCTTTCTCCCAATGCTAAGGTAGTTAGGAGTAAGTGGCTCTTCAAAAAGAAGACGGACATGGATGGCAATGTACACACCTACAAAGCTCGTTTGGTTGCTAAAGGCTTTACCCAAACATACGGTGTTGACTATGAGGAGACATTTTCTTCTGTGGCTGACATTAGAGCTATTAGGATTCTTATAGCCATAGCTGCCTACTATGACTATGAGATTTGGCAGATGGATGTCAAAACCGCCTTCCTGAATGGTCGCCTAGATGAAGATATCTATATGGCACAACCTGAGGGGTTTGTGAATCCACAATTTCCTGAGCGTGTATGCAAGCTTCAAAGATGCATTTATGGATTGAAGCAAGCATCCAGGCAATGGAATAAGAAATTTGATGAGGAAATCAAGAAGTTTGGATTTACTCAAAATTTCGATGAGCCATGTGTATACCACAAAGTTAGTGGGAGTAACACTACTTTTCTTGTCCTATATGTCGATGACATATTAATCATGGGAAATGATATACCAAGTCTTAATGAAGTTAAGGATTATCTTGGTAAGTGTTTTCCATGAAGGATTTAGGAGAAGCAGCTTACATCCTTGGAATTAAGATCTATAGAGACAGATCTAAGCGGTTAATCGGTTTAAGCCAAAGTGCATACATGGATAAAATATTGAAGAGATTCAATATGCAAAATTCCAAGAAGGGATATTTGCCCATGCAAGTAGAACACGGCTTAAGTAGCGAAATGTGTGCTTCTACACCTAAAGAGGTGGCATACATGAAGAAAATTCCGTATGCTTCAGCAGTAGGATCTATCATGTATGCAGTCAGATGTACAAGGCCAGATGTGGCATTCGCACAAAATTTAACCAGTCGTTATCAGCAAAACCCAGGGAAAGATCACTGGCATGCTGTTAAGAACATACTTAAGTATTTAAGGAATACTAAAGATACGTTTCTAGTTTTCGGGGGAAATCCAGACGCAGAACTGAATGTTACAGGTTTCTGCGATGCGTCCTTTCAAACTGATAATGATGATACGAAGTCTCAGACGGGTTACGTTTTTGTCATAAATGGAGGAGTCGTAGACTGGAAGAGCAAAAAGCAGAGTACAACGGCCATGTCTGCTACAGAAGCTGAGTATATTGCTGCATCGGAAGCTGCACAAGAAGCTGTTTGGATAAGGAAATTCATATCGGATCTTGGAGTGATGCCGTCAAATAAATTACCTATAAATGTGTATTGCGACAACTCTGCTGCAATCACATTCGCCAATGAACCTGGAGTTATGAAGGGCGCCAGGCATTTTCGTAGGAAATATCACTATGTTCGAGAACAAGTCGAACTAGGTGAAATCAATGTACTCAAAGTTCACACAGATGACAATCTGGCTGATCCTTTCACAAAGGCATTACCTAAGGAAACGTTTACTCAACATGCTAAGGGTATTGGTCTTCGTATGCCAGATAGTTTCATGTAAATCTATTGGAATAGTATTTGGATAGGGACGTGTAAACAATTATTATTTTAATGAAATAAAGTGCGGATAACGTTTATTCTCATTACTAATATTTGTGTCCTATATTTGCATGTTTAAATCCGTGAATAAATTAATTTATTCTAAATAGTCCGTTGTCAATTAATAATATGGGAATATTATTGAACTAAGACAAATGTGAGGATTGGTAGAATGTACTGTAAGTTTGAGACACCAATGTCACATGATATTCAATATTGGATAAATTGAATATAGGACTTATCCGACCACATGATTATACTTTATGGATCATAGTCATTAAGTATATCATGAATATTTATCCTCAGACTTGAGATACCAGATAATTGCCGAGAATGTAGCTCATTTTCTGTAAGGTAGTCTAACGCTATCCGTAAAAGGTAGTTATAAGGGCTATTTTCGGAAATGATGCGAAGTTTGAGGGTTATGCTCGTAGTCAACAAAGGATTTGTTCTTTCAACTTTGTGTTGAAGTTTAATACTGCTTGGCCACTCATAGGATTGACAAGATGTTTGCGTGCGCACGCCCAAAGTCTATCTGGAAGACGTTCAGATGTTTTGGTAATCTTGTTCAATTATGTATAAACGAGAAACTAATTGTTAATTATGGAATGACCGAGATCCATATCCATATTAACGCGGTATTAGCAACAAAAGGATAAGCATGATGATTAAATTCATCACGTGGTTTTTCCAGGAAAACCATACTCGGATCGAGCTGGGGGCATTGGGATCTGTTAAGCTAGACTAGCCCAGGTCATTACTATATTAATAGTTATCCAAGTGGGAGCTGTTAGAGTTTATGTATAATTATTAATATAAGTATGTCCGGTTTCGAACCCGAGACTCGGGATTGCACACAATACGTGAGAGTTCCAATGTTTTGAATAAATTAAATATATTTTATATTTATATTTATTCATTTCACAAAACAAATACTTAACGACAGTTAGTACTTAACGGAGTTAGAGATAACGGCCGTTAAAGGACTAAGTATGCAAAGTAGGAAGAGAAGGATCTAGAACCCAAATCCATTGGGTTTGTTCGGCCGATCCAACCCCTATGGGCTTGGGAGTTGGTTTGATGGAGTAAGGAACAAGCTAGGGATAGCCTATAAATACAATCCCATTGTGTTTGGTTTTTCTCTAATCTTGAATCCCCTACAAGCCAAACTTCTCTCCTTCTCTTCTCCTCTAAGCTCTAACCGATCGACCCATTTTTTAATCCCACTAGGGATTGGCGATCTAAGTAAAGCTTATAAAGTGTTTGGTTTGTTTTGTGATTTGAACATAGCTTTTCCCATTGGAACGCTAGCATTACGTGTGTACAAGAACGAGTAACAAACTTATTTTAGCTTGTGTGTTTTGGTGTTGTTCGATCCATATAAGCCCCATATTAGGGTTTATATTTTGTTCTTGGAGCACGTGATTCCTTGTTCTTGCTAGGAATCAAAAGGTACGCTTTCTTTTAGTTTTAATTAATTATATGCTTATGTAGATCCATTCCGCTGCGTGAGCTTGATGTTTATGTGTTTATAGTATTTTATGATTCACATATTCCAACAGTTTTTTCTTCCTATTGGAAGTGCTGTTTTGCATTATTTTCTCTTGAATGAGACCAGTAACATCAAAGAGGTCTGTTATGTGACTGCAATTGCTTGACAGATTATCTGAAAGAACTTAATCTAGTGGTAACAAGTTAGTGCTGGATAGATGAGCTGAGTGAATGTTCTTCTGATCTGTTACGTGAATATGCAAACTGGTCCATTTTGAGTGATTTAGGGCTAATACTTATTATACTCACCGAGAACTAATCAATGGTGTGATCACAGGTATTTTTTCATAAAATTTTCTTAAACCCTGTGGCTATAAATCTTGCATCAGATCTTAAAAAAAAGGGACAATGTACATAAACGATTAGAGCGGGTAATTCTTTAGTGCCGTATTTAATCAAATGGGTAATCTTTTTCCCATAAACTGAAAATCCATAACTCCAATTGCTACCGTTTAATTGCCCTATACTTGTTTGAACTACCTCGGTTAATCTTGTCTCTTCATTTAAATTCTTGATATATATGATTGCCGAAACAACACATATTACTATAACAATTAGCCATGTAGCAACTGAAACTAATTTATTAGTAACCCGATCGTATCTTGCCAGTTTTGTGCACATAAAACTAAAGTGACTAATGGCACTCGTCGATATAAGCGTTCATGAAAAGCCGTAATAAGCAATTATATTATGCTAACTCTCTGCGACTCTAAAAAGCATATTATGGGTCAAAGCAATAGATCAAATGGCTATGTACAAGCACACTAAAACAATCTTGCATATAACTAAGTAACATAAAAGATCTTGACTACAACATATCAAGATGTTAACACTAACGGTAAGCTGCAATTATCGCTTGTTGATGTTTGGATGAACAGCTTCTTCTAATTATATGATCGAATTCAAATAATCAAATAATCTGTTTCATACATTTGACAACAAAAGTGATTCTCAAACTATCCTAGCCCACTGTCATTCAAATAATCAGTTTCATACAAAAACTATGCAATAGCACCATGCAACGGAAACATTGTCATCATTGCACTCAATTCCACTGGTAATCTAACACGACACAAAATCAAACCAATTAGCCACAACAATAAATCACCATTTATCCATCTCTCTAGATTTTCAAATTCCTACTTTGTACCTGCTCTCTTACTGCTTCAACATTGTTATCAGTGCATTTGCTCTTTTATCTGCATCAGCGAGTTCTGACTTTAGGCTATGATTTCTTAAGACAAAGAGATCATACTTTTTTTCAATATCTGAAGCAGCCTCTTAACATAATTGTGGAAAACTAGAAGGGGGGTTGAATAGTTTTACCGGTTTTTAGTTCTTTTAAAAATCCTTTTATAAGTTTGCTAATGAAAACTTTGATTCGAATCTTATGTGTAATCAATCAACACCAATATGAACTATACTCTACACTAACTAATAAAAGTAAAGTAAGTAAAAGATAGAGTTGGAAAGATCAAACCGAGACAAAGGATTTATAGTGGTTCGGCTACGAAGCTCTTCTTCGCCCTACTCCACTCCTCGAGTACCACACTCGAGAGTTTCAAATACTATGTCAACAACCTCCCTTCAGGCGGAGAAAACCGTAGACGTCGCTTATCTAATTACCGACACTAAGCTAGATGTCGAGTGCTAATCTTAGCTAGCACCAATCTACCACGATCCACTTGATCCTTCTCACTTTACACACTAAACACACAAGACACGATCTACCCGATCTACCTATGATCTACTTGATCAATCACACTAGCCCAATGGCTTCACAAGAGATGTTCACTATCTCTACAAGATCACACTTGATCTTCACTCTCACTCTCACAAAAGGAAGATAAACTTGATGTATTCAATGATACAACAAGTTTGTAACAAATGTTACAAAAACCTAACAACTATAACTCTTGTATCTTCTTTGATACCTTGAGTTCTTCTCTTGCTAATGTAGAGGAATGATAATACCTTGTATCTACTTGGATACTTGTGTTCTTCTCTTGCTAATCAAGAGGAATGATAACACCTTGTATCTACTTGGATACTTGTGTTCTTCTCTTGCTAATCAAGAGGAATGAAGAGGATCACTTGGTTGGATGATTGGATCACTCTTGAACAAAAGAAAAACTAATCTAAATGATCTAAGAAAGAAAGTGTGAAGAGAGTATTGAACTCAGAAAGTTTTGTGTGTGAAAGGATGCCCAAAAACTGTGAATGGGGTTGGTTTTTATAGGCAAGAAAAATCTGAACGTTACAGAAAAATTTGTACGGACGGCTCCACTAAATACACCACGGTTCCACTACATTTAGTGGAACCGTGGAGCCGTCCCAGACAAGGACGCTCCAAATTTTGTCTTTTCTGGTGAAAACTTATTTGGGGAAGGTTGGAGCTGATTTTGGGGGGGAAAATAGCTGTTATGATTTTTAAACTTATTTTTCCATTAAAACATTTCTTAATAATTCAAAAATAATTTGTCATGTGTATTTTTGAAAAAAAAATATTTTGTCACATTAAAATGTAAACTCTCAAAACACAAATTCACTTCTTTGATCATTTGTCAAGTTGTAAATTTGTTCTAGAGTGATTTGCGTAGAAACAGGATCTTCCAATTAAAAACTTGTTTACGTTAATTTTAACGTAACGTGATTTCACATTTTTTCATCATCAAAACGTGAAGTAATCGAAAGATATAAATAACGTTTTTAGAACATTATTTGCATCAACAATCTCCCCCTTTTTGATGATGACAAAACATAAACTCATTTTAAGTTAAAATTAGTTTTAACTAGTTTTTAATGAGTTTACTCCCATTTCTCCCCCTTTTTGTCGAAGCAAAAAGGTTGCAAAGGCTCCCCCTTGATGTATACTCCCCCTCATTTGGAGAACACCAAGGAATCGAGCAATGGTTTGTGCTACAAAACAAGGTTAGATGACATATATACAATATCCAACACATACCACTTAAGACAAAAATCCAACCACAAAATGAGTAACTAAGTAGTCAACCATAAGAAGAGTAACAATAAAAGAGAATAATATTCATTCAAGTCCATGCATTCATAAAAATAAGACAAATGTCATTCATAGGTATGACTTCATGATAAGCATAAAAGAGACAATGATAAGCATAAATCCCTAATAACTAGAGGCAAGCTTCATTTCTAAGAGTAGTCCTAAGGATTTATTGTAGGTTAGGAGGTGGTGGAGATTGTGGCCTCATTTGGGGTGGTGGTGGTTTTAAGAGGTGTTCAACAAAGGAGAACATGAAATGAATCTCTTCTCTTAAGGAAAAGATGAGGTTACGGTTGTGGAGACAACATAGGCAATTAGCACTATGTAGGTCAAATGGATAAGGTTGAATGGATTGTGCCATGATAGGAGAAGGTGGTTGAGGTGAGTATGTTGGAGATGGAGTTGGAATGGAATAATCCAATGGAGTTATGAGGGATAGTGTGTACTCCATTGATGATGTGGTGTTGAAGGATGATGAAGATGTTGTGTAGGAAGAGGATGTTTTGGAGGGTGCATTAGGTGAAGATGGTGAGTTGGGAGTGGCTTGGGAAGGTGGTGTGTTGGCTTCATCATCTTTTGTAAGATCCACAAAGAGAGGCTTTGATGGTGGTCTTACGGTTATCCTAGGTTTCTTTGAGATGTGGGTGGTTGTTCCTTGTGTTGAGGACATGGTGTTAGTGTGATGTGAGGTTGAAGATGATGAGCAAGATAATCTTGCAAGGATGTGGCCTTATATAGGCAAGTGGGGTAAAATTTGAATTAAAGTGAATGGGAGTGTGTTATGATGTAGCAAGGGAATCTTAGGATGTATGTGAGGGTGCAAGATTTGCAGGTTTGAGGTTAGGGTGATAGGTATGTAGGAGCTACAGTGAAAATCCGTCATACAGGGGCACGGCTCCTCTAGACATCACACGGTACCGTTAAATTTAACGGTACTGTGCCTATTTAACGGTACCGTGGTACTGTTTTCACGGATTTTTCTGTGCAGGTCAGTTCTGGGCAGCTAGTGGGATGTTTTCTAGGGAAGCTATGTCCTAGAAATGATAGTGCCTCAACTTACTAAGGATTTATTTTCCTAATATGTCCCATACAAGGCTACATCTAGCACATAAAGATTATCATGCAATTTGCCAAGATAATCATAAGCATGCAAGCATAAGGGACAAAATAAACTATCATCCAAATATCACATAGATTATTCATACAAGGTGATAGATTAAGTGTTAAGCATGAAAGATAATTAGAGTATTAATTCCTAATATAGTCTATTAAGAATAAACCCTAGTAAGAGATATAAATCTCTTCATAACTACTTGTGACTTGAGCATTCTCCCGTTCTTGTCACATTCTCGTCTTGAACATGCATCTCATTTTCATGATTAGGATCATCAAAGGGTGCATAGTGTGTGGAGGATTCGGAAATGAGAATGGTTGAGACATATGACTCGGTTATGGGTTTCATGACTGGTGTGAAAAGTGAGTATTGAGGACCATGAAGGTAAGGGTGAAAGGTCATGAAGTGGTGATAGAGACGGGTTAGGAACATCCCATAGGGTATCAATTTATTTTTGTTCCGCTTGAGATGTACAATTCGCTTAGCGAAGAAGTAAGCGAGATTGTATGGTTGTTGGGTTAAGAGACAGTAAATCATATGAGCATAACATGCCGGAAGTTGCTCACGATTTCCTGTTAGACTTAGAACATTTTCTCGCAGGATGACTGCCCAAGAAAGTAGTTCATGACGTACTTCTTCCAAACGAATTTTCGTTGGATGTGGGTGAGAGTGAGTACGGATGATTTTGGTTAGTTCGGTTGGAGAGGGTATGTAGGAACTATATGGACTATCCTCTTCACGATAGTGAAAGAGGGACTCAAGACACCAATCTTCAGTATAGGCACATTGCCCATGATTGGGTATTTGGAGGATTTGAGCAAATTGCTCAAGGGTTAAGACGAATTTGAAATTCCGGACCCAAAACCAAAGTGACAAAGATTGATCCTCGTTACGTACGAGTTCAACTTGTCGAAAGAACTCTAACACAAAACGAGGACAAATGTGCTCGTTAATGTGGAGTAGACAATCGAATCCTATGACTCTAAATGAAGTGTTGATGTCCCGATGATAAACTAGGGACGGGTCAACGACACGGCCTTCATGAAACTGACGGGTTTCAAGATTGACATAGGCACGAATGTGGTTACTGGGTGTTGTGGGTTCACGAGAGATTTCGGGTGTATAGGTATCGGTTAGGAGATGATCAAAATCATATTCATGAGACATTTTTGTTTCCTATAAGAAGATTTTAGGAAAAATTAGATCCAAGAATAGTTGCATTGAATAAACATGTCTAGTGTGTGCCTATATGCAACTTATGTGGAGGTGCAGTAATCTCGACTCAAAATAAAACAATGTGATTACCCAAACACTGCTAATTTTACTTTTGCTCAAACAAATAAGTTGAAATATACATATTAATTATGTAACTCGATCAATATTTGTGAGATCGTGTATGCATGAGAAAACGTTTTTAACTTGCATCAACAATGCACAAAAATGTGTTTCATGGTCCTAATTTCGTGAAATTTTTGAAGATAATAGAATTGGGGTTTTTGATGAATTTAAGGATTTTGAAAGATTTTAGTGTTGATGACTTCTAATTTGAAGTTTCCAAGAAAAAATGAAAAACCCAATTTAATCATTCATCAATGAACAAACCCTATACTCAAAATTAAAGATGATTAGGGTAAATAAAACTTACAATTTTTGTTGAGGAAGTGAAAATGATTGAGAATCTTGAAAAAAAAATGTCTTGAATATGATCTTGAAGGGATGTAATTGAGTTCTGGGTTGTGAGGTTAAGTTATGACAGCAGTTGTAGGTGGTGAAAGGGTTTGAAATTGGTAATGTGGAAAGAGGGGACTTAAATTCGTGATGTACCAGATACACGGATCCACGGTACCGTTAAATTTAACGGTGTCGTGCCACATTTAGTGGAGCCGTGATCTACTGGGATGGTTTTCTGTCCCATTTTGATTTTTGACGAATAAGTCTCGCTGTTTTAGTGAGACCTTTTGACACGAGGAGAGAATTCATACCTAATAAATTCTTTCAACTAGGGAAACCTAAACTAGACTAAACGAGACTCACGAGATGACTTCAAGAGTCATGAGATTTATGGAATATGTTCCATCATTCCTAGACCTAGATGAAGGTGGTTGAAGGATTCTCGTTTGAGAGGTTTAATTAGGATGTCAGCGATGTTTTCTTGAGAAGGAACTTTCTCAATAGAAATGTTTCCTTTCAGAACATTATCTCGAAGGAAGTGGTGACGAATTTCGATGTGTTTGGTACGGGAATGTCGAACGGGGTTTTTGCTCAAGTCAATAGCACCTTTATTATCACACATAATGGGGAAGTCATCTAAATGTATGCCATAGTCATTAAGGGCTTGTTTCATTCATAGTGCTTGTTGACATGTCTTTCCGGCGCTTACGTACTCGGCTTCGGTCGTGGAGATAGCAAGAGCCGTTTGTTTCTTGGAGAACCAAGAAGTTAGACAACAACCCTTGAAGGTACAAATGCCACTTGTACTTTTTCGATCCACATAATCTCCCACATGATCAGAGTCGGCATAGACAATAGTTTCTATACCGGTCCCCTTGGGATAAAATAATCCCAAGTGTATAATGCCTTTAATGTATCGGAAGATACACTTAACCGCTTCAAGGTGAGAGGTTTTGGGATCCTCTTGGAAGCGAGCACAAAAGCAGACACTAAACATGATATCGGGCCTACTTGCCGTGAGGTATAGTAAACTTCCTATCATACCTCTATACTTGGTGCTATCCACGGACTCACCTTCTTCATCTCTCGTGAGTTTTATTTCCGTGGACATGGGAGTTTTCATGGGCTTAGACTCTTCTAAACTAAACTTCTTAAGCATTTCCTTACTATACTTAGATTGATTAAAGAAGATACCATCTTCCATTTGTTTAATTTGTAAACCAAGGAAGAAATTTAATTCGCCCATCATGCTCATCTCAAACTCGTCATGCATGATCTTAGAAAAGTCATTGCACAGTTCTGGACAAGTTGAGCCAAATATGATGTCGTCAACATATATTTGAACAATGATGAGATGTGAATTACGTTTCTTTGTGAAAAGTGTGTTATCCACCACTCCCATGGTATATTCATGTTCAATCAAGAATGCTTTTAGTCTATCGTACCAAGCTTTTGGAGCTTGTTTGAGACCATACAATGCTTTCTTGAGTTTATAAACATGATTCGGTTTTTCGAAATCAACGAATCCCGGAGGTTGTGCAACATATACCTCCTCGCTGATATAACCATTTAGGAATGCACTTTTCACATCCATTTGGTACAATTTAAAGTCTAAGGCACACGCATAGGCAAGGAGTATCCTAATTGATTCTAATCTAGCTACGGGTGCATAGGTTTCATCATAATCTATTCCTTCTTGTTGGTTATAGCCTTGTGCTACCAACCTTGCTTTATTCCTAGCCACGACGCCATTTTCGTCGAGTTTATTCCTAAACACCCACTTAGTTCCTATTATGGTTTGATTCTTAGGAGGAGGTACTAACTCCCAAACTTGGTTTGCGGTGAATTGGTTAAGTTCCTCTTGCATAGCAAGTATCCAACTCTCATCCTTAATTGCTTCACCAACATTCTTAGGTTCTACGGTTGATATTAAATAAAAGAAATTGCTTTTGTTTTGGGCTTGTGACCTAAGGGTTCTTTGATTTAGGTTTCCTATGACATTTTCAATAGGATGGTTCTTGGATTCCTTAATGTTGACGACCTTGTCAACTTCAACTATCTCATCCTCAATGTCATCTTCTAATGATTTCTTGCCATTAACCTTAATGGCTTCGTCCTCATCTAAGTCATCATCCACCAAGGGTGATGTCTTAGTTGGTGGAGGGCTTTCATCGAATGTCACGTTGAGTGACTCTTCGACTTTCATTGTTTCCTTATTTAGGACAATGTAAGCTTTACTATTTTGGGAATATCCTAGGAAAACACCTTCGTAAGACTTTGGGTCAAACTTGGTGAGGTAGTCTTTAGTGTTAAGGATGAAGCACTTGCTTCCAAACACTTTGAAATAATCAAGAGTAGGTTTTCTACCTTTCATGATTTCATATGGGGTTTTTCCTAAGATAGGTCTAATTAAAATCCTATTAAGTATGTAAGTTGAGGTGTCCACCGCATTACACCAAAACTTTTGCGGAATTGATTGTTCATTTAACATCGTTCTACTCATCTCTTGTAGAGTACGATTTTTCCGCTCAACTACCCCATTTGATTGTGGAGTGCGTGGAGCTGAGAAATTGTGTGTAATACCATTAGCATCACAATATACTCCAAATTGCACTTCATTATCAAATTCACGACCGTGATCTGTCCTAATGGAAACTATTGTACATCCTAGTTGATTTTGGACTTTCTTACTAAAAACCTCGATTTCCTCAAAGGCTTGTGTCTTATTCTTAAGAAATCTAGTCCAAGTGTACCTAGAGTAGTCATCAACTATTACTAAGGTGTAGTAGTTTCCTCCGTAGCTCCGTACGGCGGATGGACCAAATAAGTCCATATGAAGGAGTTCTAGGCATCTAGAGGTCGAGACCATATTCTTAGCTTTGTGACTAGAATGAGCTTGTTTTCCAACTTTACAAGCGTCACAAAAGTGTTGATCAAACTTAATCTTAGGTAGATTTCTAACTAGTTCCTTAGACGCCAATGATTGTATCAAACGTATATTGGCATGACCTAATCTCCTATGACATAGAGTGGAGTTATCATCTATGGTTGCTAAGAATATCCTATCCTGAGGCTTATTTCCCATTTTCATAACAAATAAGCCATTTCTCCTAACTCCTTTGCCTATGGTTTTACCATCCTTAATGATTTCGCTACCCTCTTCAGAGAATATGACTTTACACTTATTATATACCATTTGACTAATACTAAGCAAGTTAAATCCTAAGTTATCTACATGCTCAACATTTCTAATAGTAAGGGAGTTTTGAGTGATCGTACCTTTGCCAATAATGTTGCCCTTAAGTTTGTTTCCGAAAGTGACATTATCTCCGTTATATGCCTTGTATGATGAGAATAGACTACGGTTGCCCGTCATGTGGTTAGTGCATCCACTATCCTTGACCCATTCTTCAGGCTCCAAGTCGATTCCCAAGCATATCTATTGCATAAGAAAGACATTCAAACATTTGGTCCCCAATATCTCATGGGTCCAAACTCCAAATTTGTTAGCATTGAATATCCCATGCATTATTTGCATTTGGTTAGGATGTTGGAACGAAGGGCAAATTTCCCATGGTAAGTAACTTTGTAGTTGACGGTTATTCCAAGTTACGGGATAGTTACTTGGAAAACTTTGTCTTCTAGAGTTACCTCTCGGTAGAGGAGTTCTTGACCGAGGTTTGGGATCATTTGATCTTCTAGGTGGAGGAGTCTTAGACCTATTGTCAGGTTTCACAAATCCATGTCTGGGGTTTGACATAGGTTTGTAAAATCTTTTGACTTCCTCTATACTAGCTATAGAAACTTTTGTACCATTTACAATTATGTGAGTTGGTTTAGGACTTGAATTGTTTTTCAAATTCGACTCAGTTTCGTCCCCAGTGCCAGACGGTACCACGGTACCATTAAATTTAATGGTATCGTCCGCACCTTTAGTGGTGCCGTCTGGTGGTTTGACAGAACTCGTGGGTTTGACATATTTTACTTGCTTTGTTTTATATGTCGAAGCATTATCTGTTTCTTTTTCAGATCTAATGATCCTGACTGCATTTTCCTTAAGTTTTTCATTTTCTACTCGAGTACTTATGCATGACTCACAACCTACATCTACTTCTTTATTTCTTTCAAGTCTTTTGACTTGACCCTTTAGTTCTAAAATTTGCACTTCGAGCTCATGTAGTTTTGATTTTAGTGATTTGTTTCTACTTAAGATTTTTGAGCTAACTTCACATAGATTATTATATTCATCATTTAGTGTGTTATCATCTATTGACGAATTATCATCTATATGATCAGGGTAGTCATAACGTACCTCATTTGAAGCATGAGCCATTAGACACGTTTCGTCCTTAGGCTTCTTTTCTTCATCTTCACCGCTATCACTCCAAGAGCCTCCTATGAAATCTCGTTGGTTGTTGAATTTTGGTGGTTTGGGACACTCTCCTATGAGGTGATTTGGATCTCCGCATCTAAAACAATTCATATCACTTGTCCCTTTCTTTTCAACATGCTTCTTTTGTGATGTCTTCTTTTCATCACGAGGTTGCCTAACGAACCTACCTCTTCTCCTAAAGAACTTATTAAAGTCCCTAACCGCTAATGCATATTCTTCATCTTCACTATCGAAATTCGAACATTCCTCATCACTTGACTCCTTCTTGGCTTTCAATGCTAGAGATCTAACTCTCTCGCTTTTGCCTTTGACTATATCGGAGTCCTTCTTAATTATCATCTCGTGAACTTTTAAATTTCCTATAAGTTCATCGAGTGACAATGTTGCCAAGTCCTTTGACTCTTCTATAGCGGTGACCTTTGCTCTCCATTTAGGATGTAGAGCCCTAAGAAACTTCCTAACATAGTTCTTGCTAGAGTAACCTTCATCAAGAGCTTTAAGACTAGTAATAATAGTATTAAATCTAGCAAAAGCATTACCTATTGACTCATCTTCCGTAATGGAAAATTGTTCATATTGTTGAACAAGAAGATCTATCTTGTTCTCTTTGACTTGGTTATTACCTTGGTGGGTGACTAACAAAGTTTTCCAAATATCTTTTGCCGTATTACACATAAAAATTATTTTAAATTCCTTTTTAGGCAAAGCGTTGTAAATCATCATTTTTGCCTCATTGTTTTTGGCTAGTTTTCTTTTAAGTTCATCACTTTGTTTATCATAAGAAACTATTTCATCCTTTTTAGTTTCCGGATTCATTTGAATAGGTTGAAAGTCACCCTCGGTAATAATATTACAAAGATCAATGTCTTTTGATTTCACATACGTTTCGAATATTGTTTTCCAATAAATAAAACAATCGGTTTCGAAAAGTGGTGGTCTTTGCATAGATTGCCCTTCTAGATATTTGTCAGAATCCATTGATCGATTCAAGTTTTAAAATACAATATACTTTAAAAACTTTGACTGACGTGGCTTTGATACCAATTGTGGAAAACTAGAAGGGGGGTTGAATAGTTTTACCGGTTTTTAGTTCTTTTAAAAATCCTTTTATAAGTTTGCTTATGAAAACTTTGATTCGAATCTTATGTGTAATCAATCAACACCAATATGAACTATACTCTACACTAACTAATAAAAGTAAAGTAAGTAAAAGATAGAGTTGGAAAGATCAAATCGAGACAAAGGATTTATAGTGGTTCGGCTACGAAGCTCTTCTTCGCCCTACTCCACTCCTCGAGTACCACACTCGAGAGTTTCAAACACTATGTCAACAACCTCCCTCCAGGCGGAGAAAACCGTAGACGTCGCTTATCTAATTACCGACACTAAGCTAAATGTCGAGTGTTAATCTTAGCTAGCACCAATCTACCATGATCCACTTGATCCTTCTCACTTTACACACTCAACACACAAGACACGATCTACCCGATCTACCTATGATCCACTTGATCACTCACACTAGCCCAATGGCTTCACAAGAGATGTTCACTATCTCTACAATATCACACTTGATCTTCATTCTCACTCTCACAAAAGGAAGATAAACTTGATGTATTCAATGATACAACAAGTTTGTAACAAATATTACAAAAACCTAACAACTATAACTCTTGTATCTTCTTTGATACCTTGAGTTCTTCTCTTGCTAATGAAGAGGAATGATAAAACCTTGTATCTTCTTGGATACTTGTGTTCTTCTCTTGCTAATCAAGAGTATAGGTGTCAAAACGGGCGGGCACGGGCTAAACGGGCTATGGGCTAAACGGCACGGGCTAAACGGGCGCGGGCCAACGGGCGCATGTTATACGAATCGCTTTAGAAAAGACCTAAAACAACAAAAAAAATCCTCAAACATAACACCTCATTTATATTTAAGTAATTAAATATACTATATCCATAAGTTTTTCATTAAAAACAATTTAATGTTCTCCAATTGAGAGAAAAATATGTGCCCATTATGCCCATTTAACTTCTAAATGGGCAATATATGCCCATTTAAAAAAAAAAAGGAGGTCCAAATGTGCCCAAATCTTTTAAAAATTTGCCCATTTAGCCATTTTTTTGATTTTGGGCACAAATCGCCACCTCTAATCAAGAGGAATGATAACACCTTGTATCTTCTTGGATACTTGTGTTCTTCTCTTACTAATCAAGAGGAATGAAGAGGATCACTTGGTTGGATGATTGGATCACTCTTGAACAAAAGAAAAACTAATCTAAATGATCTAAGAAAGAAAGTGTGAAGAGAGTATTGAACTCAGAAAGTTTTGTTTGTGAAAGGATGCCCAAAAACTGTGAATGGGGTTGGTTTTTATAGGCAAGAAAAATCTGAACGTTACAGAAAAATTTGTACGGACGGCTCCACTAAATACACCACGGTTCCACTAAATTTAGTGGAACCGTGGAGCCGTCCCAGACAAGGACGCTCCAAATTTTGTCTTTTCTGGTGAAAACTTATTTGAGGAAGGTTGGAGCTGATTTGGGGGGGGGGGGGAATAGCTGTTATGATTTTTAAACTTATTTTTCCATTAAAACATTTCTTAATAATTCAAAAATAATTTGTCATGTGTATTTTTAAAAAAAAAATGTTTTGTCACATTAAAATGTGAACTCTCAAAACACAAATTCACTTCTTTGATCATTTGTCAAGTTGTAAATTTGTTCTAGAGTGATTTGCGTAGAAACGGGATCTTCCGATTAAAAACTTGTTTACGTTAATTTTAACGTAACGTGATTTCACATTTTGTCATCCTCAAAACGTGAAGTAATCGAAAGATATAAATAACGTTTTTAGAATATTATTTGCATCAATAATAATTACTCATTTCCTGCATAAATAGTGAACCATTAGATCGTCATTATTAGTTGTGTTATACGAAATTACGACATAAAAGCCAGCTTACCATTCCTTCTTTATAATATTTTCCTTTTTTCCTGCTAGCCCTTTATTGATACTGAGCTCACGCCTCTGTCATAACTACGCTAAAACATAATAAGCTCATACCAAATTGACATCCTTAACTGAAAAGACTGTAGCTCAGGAACCCGTGGCAAATACCCAGACACCAATAATCTCATCCTTTGTTGATATAAATAATGCCTAAACACGTTATTAATATTTTTCGATATCTCTACGTTTTGATAATCACAAAATGCAAAATTATTAAACGAAAGATTATGACGTAAACAAGTATTTAGTTGTAAATATATATTTTAACAACTCAATCACTTAAGTTATGAATAAACAAATGCTTAATGCATTATATGATCAAAGGAACATTTTCTTAATCACTAGATTTTTTATAAAATGACACAAACATTTTATATCTTTTAGAAAATCATTTTTGGTATTTAATAAAAATGTTTAATCCATTATAAATTTATGAATTCAAATTTTCAACCAAAAATGGCAAAAATGTTCCAGAAAAATCTTCCCCACAAAAAGACAAATCTGAGCAACGTTCGGATTTGGGCGGCCCCTTTAATTTACTAGGCGGCCCCCTTAATAATTAAGGGGACCGGCCACCTATTTAAGGGGACTACCTCGCTCCTCCAGCTGTCAGAATTTGCCTATAAATACTGGTTCATTCCTGGACTTTTTCCTCACCTTTTGCACCCCAAACCTTCTGTTCTAAATCTCTTCTTATATCTTTCTAAATCCTTTGATCATATATTCTTAAGCATTGGTTTCTAAGTGATCCAAGCTTCCACCATCTAAGTGCAAAAGAAGAATACTTCTATCAATCAAGACTAGAAGTATTACAACTTAGTATCATCTTGTTACCTAAGTTGTTAGTTTAGTAAACTTTGTAAATCATTCATTCATTTGTGTATAAGGTGTGTATATTGGGTGTGAACATAAGTGATTAGATTAGTGTAGGGTGTAAGTAGTGAAGAAGGTGTATAAGTAGTTGAGTTGTAAAGAAGTAGTGTAGAAGTATTGTAAAGTGGTGAAGTGGTTGTGGTGTGAAGATGTAGTGAATTCGTTACAAAGAAGTCGTGAAATAGTGAAGAAGTAGAAGTCGCGAAGGAGTGAAGAAATATAAGGTGTGTAAAAAGTATAGTAAAGGTGTGAAGAAGTAGAGGCGTGAAGAAGTAGTATTAGGAAGAGAAGAAGTAGTGTATAGTTGTGAACAAGATTGTAGTTGTGAAGAAATAGTAGTGTTGTGAAGAAGAAGTAGAGTAGAAATTGTAAAGTAATTGTGGTGTGTAGTAGTTGTGAGTAGCCGTGAAGAAGTTGTGAAGCCATAGTGAAGAAGTTGTGAAGAAGGCGTGAAGAAGTCGTGAAGAAGTTGTGATTGAAGTTGTGAGATTGGTTCTAGCTACGATTAGAACTCGACATTTAGCTTTGTGTCGTTAAACCGGTGTAAGCAAAAGTTGTGTAAGGTTTTCTCCGCCATAAGGGAGCTTGTTGAAGTAGTGAAGAAAACTCTCGAGCTAGGTGCTTGGGGAGTGGAGTAGGGCAAGGAAGGTGTCCTTGTAGCCGAACCACTATAAATCTCTCGTGTCTCGGTTAGATCTTTCCATCTCTTATTTACTTCTTTATTTACATCGTCATTACTTTCATACATATAGGCATATATAATTGTTAGTATTATTTAGAAGTTGATTTCACATAAAGATCAATTTAAAACTCCATTCATATAAACAAAACTTTTATAACATATCTAAAAGGATACACATATAATTAATAATATCGTTCAAGTATTATTTTTCACAAAAACTCGAATCTAAGATTTTAAAAGGAAATAAAGTTTTCAAAATAAAATTAAAAAGGTGTAAAACTATTCAACCCCCTTCTAGTTTTCCACATCCTTGTCTGAATGCATAGGAACCCATGCCAAATACCCAGACACCAATAGAAAATGCATTTCTGAAAGCGACAGAAACATCCAACAAAGATACCAAAAACACTGTAGCTCGCGGTCTGTATTAGCAACGTAAATGTCAAGCAAGCATCAGCCCACTAAACTGAAAGAAACCATCAACAAACTAATCAAACTTCTTTTTTTTTTTTTGCCACACGCTTATAAGCTTCAACTCATGTCTTATAAATAAGCCATAAGCTCAAGTAAGCAACCTCATAAGCGAAAAAAAAGTAATGCTGTGAACTTTATGAAAAACCTTAAAAATCGGAAACCATACCCAATTGAACATAAGGCCAAATTTGAAAATAACCAATTCATAAAAACACAAACAGGATCAAAATCTTGATTTACAATAAAAATCAAAACTTCAACCAAAACCAAAAATATTGAATCTTTATATTAATAAAAATATGATTAAACCATGAGATAAGAGACAATTACCAGCTTTATAGGGTGTGGACCGCCTTTCTTGACCCAGCCATAATCCTTTCTACACCGCCGCATCTGCTTCCCATCACCTATACGAAACCCGCTCTTTTTATGGGTTTGATCGAATAACAATTGGTTGATGGATGTTTGGATTTGTGTTGTCGTGGGTGTTTTTTGGCCTTTTGATAATCAAATTAGTGTATTGTTTTTTTGTTCAAAATATTTTATGTTAGTGGTTTTGATGAAATGGAGAAGAAGAATCAAAGCGTCGGAAATTTCTAGGAGATGAGCAGAGTTACCGTAGCATAGTACCGATTTGGTATGGGTACTACTATGGTAACACCCCCTATGGGGCTGTACCTATTTTTGTATATTTTTTTTGTCTTATCATGGGTTTTTTTTTTTTTTTTTTTTTTTTTTTTTTTTTTTTTTTTTTTTTTTTTTGTTTTGTCTAAGTTTTTTATGTCCAAGTTGTCGAAGTTTTTTTTTTTTTTTTTTTTTAAGCAATAAAAGATTGAATATGTTGTGTAAGGGTTTTTATTTATTTATTTATTTATTTATTTATATTTTTATTTTTTTATTTTTTTTTCTAATAGTACAAGTTTTTACTTTTTTTTTCTTCTTTTTGCCCTGTTCAAGTTTTTGTCCAAAGGGGAAGGCTGTCAAATTTTTTCCGGTGCTTACACATTCACGAGCTTCAAACTGTTGAAACGAATTTTTGATTCTTTCTTTTGATTATAAACCCAAGCTCACAACATGCAGTTTCACAACAAGCAGTTTCAATAACAAGCACTTTCACAACAAACACAAAGCAGTTTCACAACAAAAGCAGATTCATAATAAGCACTTTCAAATAAGCAGTTTCACAATAATTAGATTCACTTAAAAGCAGTTTCACAATAAGCAGTTTCACTTAAAAGCAGTTTCACTTAAAAGCAGTTTCACAATAAGCAGTTTCACTTATAAGCAGTTTCACAACAAACAGTTTCACAACAAGTTTCACAACAAGCAGTTTCAAAGAAGCAGTTTCACAACAAGCAGTTTCAAAGAAGCAGTTTCACAACAAGCAGTTTCACAACAAGCACAGTTTCAAACAAGCAGTTTCACAACAAAAGCAGTTCTACGATGAATCCATCACCTTTCTACACGGACGAGGTATCATTTAACGCTATTACTTTCTAAATTTAAATGAGTTTCAAATTTAAGTAGTTTCAAATAAGCAGTTTCACATATGATGGCTCAGATTGTTTTTTACACATATGGCTGCAAATTTGAAGGTTGCAAAAGGTTTGCCGTCCATTCGGTTATGCCACGCCAATCGACAAGTTTTTTTTTTTAATCATCATCGCCATCAAAACTGCTTTTAGATCATAAACTGCTTAAAGTTTCAACAAGATATAAAACTGCTTAAAGTCTGATAAACATAAGCAGTTAAACATAAAAGCAGTTTCACAACAAGCACTTTCAAATAAGCAGTTTCACAACAAGCACTTTCACAACAAGCACTTTCAAATAAGCAGTTTCACAACAAGCACTTTCACAACAAGCAGTTTCAAATAAGCAGTTTCACAATGAGCAATATCAGAACCAACATAAATTAGGTACAACCCCATAGGGGGTGTTACCATAGTAGTACCCAACTTATTTTCACAACAACCACTTTCAAATAAGCAGTTATAACCATAAATTAGGTACAACCCCCAAATAGGGACGTTATAACCAAGCACCCCTTATTTTTACAAAGGAGGCAACATAAATAAGCAGTTACAATGTGAACTGCTTATTGTGAAACTGCTAACTAACTAGACCCTTTTTTTAGATCTAATTACCATCAGAACCAAGCATCACGCGGGGTTAGATCCAAAAATGGGTCTAGTTTAGATCTTTTAGATCTTTTTTAGATCTAAAAGATCTAAAAAAAAGCATCAAAATGAATCAGCACCAACATCACAGATCTTTTTAGATCTAAAAAGATCTAAAAAAAAACTTAAAACCGCGTGTATCAATACTACCCACCCCACAGAAACCTCCTTTTTAGATCTAAAAAGATCTAAAAAGCATCAAAATGAATCAGCACCAAGAAACCTCCCTTTTAGATCTAAAAAGATCTAAAAAAAATATCAATCAGAACCAAGAACCAACAAGAAACCTCCATTTTAGATATAAAAAAAAAAAAGATCTAAAAAAAATAAAATAGGGGGTGCTTGGTTATAACGAATCAGAACCAAAAACCACCATCAAAAACCACCTTCTACAAACCTCCCTTTTAGATCTAAAAACCATCCTTTTACAAACAAAACCACCAAGAACACGGTTTTGGTGATTGAGTGAGTGAAAAGAGAGAGTCAGAGAGAAAAGAGAGAGTCAGGGGAGTGATTGAGTGAGAGAAAAGAGAGAGTCAGAGAGAAAAGAGAGTCACATGGGGTGGGTGGTATATTAAAGAGTCTGTGGGTGGGGTGGTATTGATACACCCGGTTTTATTTTTTTATTTTTTTTTCTCTAAAACAAAGTAAAAAAAAAAAGAAAAAAAAAAATTGTTATAAATTTTTTTTAAGACAAAGTAAAAAAAAAATATATTTGTTATAAAAAATTTATTAAAAAAAAAGTTGCTAAAAAAATGTAAAAGTTATAAAAAATAAAGTAAGTTGTTAAAAAAATTGTAAAAGTTATAAAAAATAAAGTAAGATGTTAAAAAAAAAGTTGTAAAAGTTATAAAAAATAAAGTAAGATGTTAAAAAAAAGTTGTAAAAGTTATAAAAAATAAAGTAAGATGTTAAAAAATAAAGTAAGTTGTTAAAAACAAATTGTAAAAGTTATAAAAAACAATGTAATTTGTTAAAATAAATAAAAGTTGTTAAACGTTGAAATGTATTTTCAGGTGTTTAGTTCTCACGAGCAACTAACTGATTGGGTGCAAAATATAGCTCGGAGGATCGGTTTTGTTATTGTTAAAAAAAGAACCAAAACTGATAAGGGGTATTTGTACGCAATCCAGTATGGGTGTTCAAAGGGTGGGATTTATGTACGTGAAGGTTCTGAAGATGAAATTAAACGGCAAACTAGTACCTCTAAAACCGATTGTCCATTCAGATTAATGGCTAAATATTCACAAACACAAGGTTTTTGGAGGTTGAGGGTGAAGTGTGATGGGCATAATCATGATTTTGCAGAGTCGTTGCATGGTTTCCCATATGCAATGAGACTAAAGGATGATGAGTTCGGTTTGGTGCAACAATTGACAGAGTATAACGTACGACCACGTCATATACTTTCGTCAGTAAAGGAGCTTAATCCGGATAATGTGTCTAGCATTAGAACTATATATAACGCACAAACTAAGATCCGTGGAACCCTAATAGGTGATAGAACTCCAATCCAAGTCCTTTACTCACATTTGCAGCATTCAGGGTATACATATTACGAGAGGGTAAATGACCTCACTAATGAGCTTGAGGAACTATTTTTTGTTCACCCCACGTCATATGCTCTATGGTGTACATTCCCTGAAATCATGCTAATGGACTCAACATACAATACCACATTGTTCAAATTGCCATTTTTTGAAATTGTCGGATTAACTTCAACAAACAAAACATTTTCAATGGCGTTTTGTTTTTTGGACAAAGAAAAGGGGCCTAATTTTCAATGGGTATTGCAATGTGTGAAGGAGGTGATAGAGGAAAGATATTACCCGCGTGTTATCATCACTGACAGAGATTTAGCGTTGGTTGGGGCATGCAGAGTAGAATTCCCGAACGCAAACAAATTACTATGTCAGTGGCACATTAACCAAAATGTGCTTCAGTATTGCAGAAATAGATGCAAGTCGCTAAAGGAGTACGAGTCCATTAAAGGAACATGGGATTGGATGGTTAAAGCTCCGACACGTGTCATATTCATGCGTTATTATCAACACCTACAAGAGTTGTTGCTCGAACATGCAGGTACTCAATTATTAATTCATTGTTATTATTATTAAATAAATAACAACTCGAATGACTTTTTGTTAATTCATTGTTTTTTCAGATATTTCTTCGTATCTGAATAACTAGCTGCAAAATTACTCTGACATGTTTATCGGGTGTATTACCGATCAATATCGCGCCTTCGGCCAGACAACAACATGCAGAGTTGAGGCTCAACACGCGTTGTTGAAATTATACTTGGGCAGCACACAATCCAACTTAGACACGTTGGTGAGTTCGATCGATAAGATTCTCGTTTCGCAAGAAACTACGATAAAGGAATCTTTTAACAGAAGCAAAAACGAGAGAATGAACAAATGTAATGTACCAATATTTCAAGAATTACGGTATAAAGTTTCCAAACATGCTTTGGAACTCATTTTGGCTGAACTTCAACTGTCGATTGACGCCCAAGATTGTACTCATCAGTTGCAGTCAGTTTATGGCCTACCATGCTTTCACGAACTGCTTTACTATCGGATTCATATTAAGTATATTAAATTTGTGACTATTAAGTTATTTTCCCCATTAATATCAGTAATTTATATAAGTCACTTTTAATGAATGCAGATATGGCCATTCCACTGAATACGGTTGATATTTTTTTGAGAACCCTATCTGTTCCGTGGCCTAGTATCAATACTGAAGCTGGTCCTTCTTGTGATCCTGACGATGATCCTGATTGTGAAGATGACATACAACAATTTAGGAGTGTTTTTGGCAAAATGTCGTCGTTTGTGAAAAAAAGTATGTTAAAGAAGGTGAGAGGGATATACAATCCGGAATCTGTTGATACACATCAACCTGCTATTCACAAAAGTGCTCGTGGACGACCGAGCGCAAAGGACAAAAAGTCCCAGGCACCAAAAGTCCCGGACCTGAATAAAGTACCAACCGTAGATCCAAGTCAAAGAAGCACAAATTCAAGATCTACAAAAGTCCCGGACTTAAACAAACAACCTGCGAGACATAGTTCTTACATGGGTCCTAGAGATGAAAGAAGTCCCAGAGACAGGTTATACGTTAGAGATACGGAGAGCGAGTATTTCATTAAGCAGCTTCCACAGCTTTTCCGTCGATACATCACAAGTATCTATAATGTGGAAGGTGATGGAAATTGTGGGTTTCGGTGCGTTGCCCACGGTATTGGTCAACACCAAGAAAACTGGCTCAATGTCCGAAGGTGGTTATTGCAAGAGTTGGACATTAATCGTGAGTTATACGTACGTATGTGGTTGCAAATGGACTATGACAATATTCAGAGCAGAATAAACTGGTTATATGATAGTCCTTGTCCGGGAGACAACTGGATAGTTATGCCAAACACGGGGTTGGTTATTGCCACAGTGATTAACCGGCCTGTTGTATTTATATCCGGGGGATGCAACACTACGTGTTTTCCGTTTTTTTCCGGTCCAGATTTATCACAAGGAACTGGCCCCCTTGTGATTGGCCGTGTGGGGAGTGGGGATTTTGGTCACTACATTCATCTTACGCCAGATGAAAACTCACCATTTCCGACTATTCACCCACAATGGAGGTACCACAGACATGCCGCTGCATCCGGATGGGAAACATTGTATCACGATCAACTACACATGTATAATGAGATTAGACAAACACAAAGATAGTACATGATTACTGATTTATGTTGTAAATAATGATAGAGAAAAAACATTGTAAATGATTACTGATTTATGTTGTAAATAATTATACCGACAAAACATTGTGAATGATTACTGATTTATGTTGTAAATAACTGTTTGTATTATTTAAATTAACAATACATTACTAATTTATGTTGTAAATAACTGTTTGTATTATTTAAATTAATTATTTGTCCAGGTGAAACAAAATAATCCTTACTTGTGTCGCTGTTAGAGAGGATTCATTATAGAGAGGATATCCCGTAAAGAAGCTAGTTATGGTCAACCGTATTACGCATGTCCTCTTTCAGTGGTAAGTAATCATACGTTTGCTTAGTTATGTAAATTATTTGTTTGTTAATAATACATTTCTTATTATTTTCTTAACATGTAATAGCCAGGAACAGATGACTATGGGTGTCGGTACTTTATGTGGAAGGATGCGTTTCAAAAGAAGCACTTTAGGCAAGCCTCTTCTTCAACGCAGTGCTCAAACTGCGTTGCTAAAGATAATAAAATTGACAAGCAAGCTTATAAGATTGACCAGCTTGAAACAAGAAACAAGATGTTGGTGTCTCAAAACAAGATGTTGATGACAAGAAATAAGACGCTCGAGGCATCACTAGAATTGGAAAGGAATCCTGAGGATCACGCATGTCAGTCGGGTGCAATGCTCCATGAGCTTTTAGATGACATTAATAATCTTCACATGTAGTAGGTGTTTTTATTAAATAATGTGTTATCGTTCTTGTTTAATTGAATAATAACAGTTGTTTTGTTTAATGTGTTAACGTTAACGTGTTATTGTTTAATGTGTTAATTAAATAGAAACACGTCAGACGAATACATTGTAGTTGTTTAATGTGTTAACGTTAACGTGTACAAAAAAACATTACACAAAAATAAACATTACAAAAAAAAACATTACACAAAAATAAACATTACAAAAAAAAAAAAAAAAAAAAAAAAAAAAAAAAAAAAAAAAGTAAAAAACAACAACAAGACAAAAGTAAAAAAAAAAAAGTACCAAAGTACAACAAAAAAAAAAGTACAAAAGGACGGCAGCCCCCACTAAGGGGTGCCTCCTTTGTACCTTTGTAAAAATAGGGGGTGCTTGGTTATAACGTCCCATTTGGTATACATGTGTGTGGACGGCATTTGACCAATTAGGTCTTTAAAAAAAGTTTAGGTGTGTTTTTTTTTTAAAAAAAAAAATCTTACAGTAAGAGGTGGTCAGACGTTTTGCTTGTTTGTTTTTTTCTTTTGAGTCAGACCCAGTTAGACATATAACATCTTACTCAGTAAGAGGTGGGGACTTGTCTTACTGCCTCTTACTTGATAAGAGATTGAAGACTCGTGTTAATATAATATATTTGATAGTTTATTAACTATGTTATATTTATGATAAAAAATCTTGTTTCATATTTACATAAGTTACTTAAATAAATTGCAGAAACGAGCACTTAAAATCATTCGGACAATTATAAAAAAACAAATAACATTATTTCGTTCAAATTTAGACTTTCTAGGCACCTCTTACTGGTAAGATGTAGTAGTCAGATTCAGACCTAAAAAATCTTAATGAAACAAACACACCCTTAATGATTTTGTATTCATATTACGGAGTCACTACGGTAAAACGGGAGTGAATAGGAATAGTTGCAACTCTTTTGGACCAATGAAAATGAGCCACTCAGCCAACTACCAACTATTGGGATACTGTTCATTAAATTTAATTATTTTGACAACCAATAGTGGGAAAGGTTACCTGAAAACGGTGTAGGGGACAAACAGAATAAACAAACAAAACCGAATATTATTTGAATCTGTGAAAGGCGTGTGAACACTTTCAGATCGAATCAATTCGGTGGTTCTCATGAATTATGCAATCGGATACAATTCAGAGATTGAGAATGTTTTGAATGCTTTTATTTGAGATTAATGAACCAGAGAAAAATAATAATGACCAAGAAAAAACGTATGAATATATAAATCAGGGACTAGGGCAATAACTGCCTTTTAGGCAGTTTTCCAAGGTTTTAAAGTTGTCAAAATTAGTCTCTTAATTTTTGAAAATTTAATTTTCTGAGGAACTTTTACCATAACAACTTGGTGGAAATAAAAAATTTCCAAGCTGACCTGACAGCTCGACCCCAGCCAGGGGCTATGCCCCTTGGACCCTGCTCCCAGGGGCGCTGCCCCCGGACCCCCGTCCTAGGGGCTTCGCCCCCAAGATCATAATAAATTCAAATAGGCGTGCACTCCGCACCTCCAAGCCTAAATGATGTCTTATTATGACTAAATTGGTCAAACAAGTTAATACAATTACACTAAAATATCCAAAAAACGGACACCTTAAAATTTTAATGTTTGCCCCGTTGAATTTTCCCTTTTAGTATCTATATATTCTAATATACAGCAGTTGAAAAAGACGTTAATTGCCCTATTAAAAAGTAATGCTGAAATTCTAGAGTGTCTAAAATAGTCATTTTACTATAACAATTTTAACTTAACATAATTTTCGGTAGGTATTAACAAGTACGACTTTATTTTTGATGACAATTGAAAATGTCAAATCTTTCAGAGGAAGAAGCAATATTTTTGGAACCTCTTCATAAAACAAAGAAAATCACTGGATCCTCCTTGCACTTTTTTCATCCGCCTCTCCCATTTCTTAAAGCCTAACCAATGTTCATCATCTATGATTTTGTAGCGTACCGATTCAAAATCTCTCAACCAAACATTTTGGTTACATCAGCGCTGGTGATTTCCATATTGTCCACATGGAAGAATTGGTAAGTACCAAATCAATTATAATTTTTAGGGTTGCGATTTTATAGTTCCATGTTACAATTATTTTGTTTTGATTCAATTATAATATGTTTTCATTTGATTATGTGCAATTTAATTGTGTTTTATCAAAACCGTAAAAAAATTTAGGGAAAATCACGTTGATGAATTACTTTTTATGATTTGTCTGTAATGTGTATTCAATTTATATATAATCAAACAAATTGTTTCGGATTATATAGATGTGTTTCGGATCAATTTATAAAGAAAGTTATTTAATTTTTGTTTCTCTTATTTAATTTATATTTATATTGATTTTGGGTGTTTTTTACATGTTGCGTCTTCTTTTCAGGTTGTTTCAATACCTACCCAGATAGTGATTACTGAATTGGGTTGGTCGTATTGTTAGTTTTAAATCTTTACCGTGTTCTTTGTATATTTTGGTGTTATAATCATCAGATACTAAAAACATTGTTAATTTTGTATTGTACAGCTCACCCGAGTTATACTTGGTGTCGTGTCTCTTCAAAAAAACTTTGTATCTCCAAAAGTTACTCTTTTTAGTATCTGATAATTTCAGCACCAATGTTAAGATAATCACACGTATTGAACCTTCTTCTATTTTCAGGTGAGTTGACTTAGAAGCGATTTAAGTTACCTGAAAACAGTGTTCAAGCTGAGTTTTGCGTTACTATCTTCTTAGAGGTCTTGCTGTTCGCAGGTTTCTAAACGTTTATGATTTCTGTCATTACTTATAGGAGTTTGAGGTTTGATAAAACTATTGACTGATATGACATTCAATTTTATACAGGCCTTCCAATGGTGTTTTGAGGTTTGTTATGGGTAATGGAGCAAAGGGTTGTGAGGCATGTTACGATATGTACTTACCACTACTTTTAGTAGTCAAAAAAGAAGAGATTCATTATGGGCTACTTGGATGCCTCAAGGTTCATAAGAGTCAATTAAGTAGCTTCTTTTGTTTCTTTTCTTCTTTTGTACAATCTCTAATTTACGCACTTTTAACTGTGGAATCTATAGGTGAAAAACAAAAGAAGTTACAGGATGGAAAGGGCATTTTAAAGCATTTTGTCATTGATCACAGGTACGTTTTCATTCATTGGACATTGGACATTACTTTCTAATCATTTTCTTCAAAATTACGTAAATAAGCTTTTCTTCTTGGTATATATTGCTAATGACAGATAGTTTGTAACAATGATGGACAAAGTGAGTTCACTCCAAACATATCAAAGTAATAAACTTTTTGATAAATAAACCCAATAAATTATGACAAGTTGATAACATAAGCTTTTCAGAATTCCATATGATTCGGTTTTTCTGTTGTTACTTTCCCTACTTAGAGTTATTCATTTGGATTCACCTTTATGGCTTTAAAGTTCATTTCATTTGCAGTTAATTATCGTTTCCCATGTTTATGCTTCTTTATTTTGCAGCAATTTTCCTGTTGTTCCATTTTAAGATTATAGTGATATCAAGGTTTCAGAGATTTCTGAAATACTAAACACGGTGTTTCTGTTGTTGATGTGAAAATGAAAGGATCTGATGACATATTTGTACGTGTTAAAGTTTCTACTACGTTATATGGAAAGGAACTATTGTGATTGACGTACTTTTAACTGTTAAGTTAGTATCTTTCTTCATTTTCTGCAGGTGGTGCTTTCATCAGCAAAAGACGTAGAATTCAAGCCGCAAATTAATAAGATCAAAGAAGCTTCGGGCAGAGGGATTATTATCACAGCACTTGCCCCCGAGGGGTCATGGTTTGACTTTTATAGTCGATTTTTCTGCCAAAAATATGGAATCGGTGAGGTAATAATTTTCAAATAATGTTCATAAATACAAGTTTTTCGAGCCAAGTGTCCCATCTGGTAGTGGATTCAACCTTCACTATGCTTCTTTCTCTTTTAGGACCATGTTTTCAGAAGCGCACATTGCGCCTTAGCAGCCTACTGGCATGAGAAGTTGGGAAAATGTGATTTTGTTGCATATCAAGTAATTCTCTGCCTGTCTCTCTCCATGTCTTTGCCATGTTCCCATTGCTCCATAATATTTCTATAACATGACCCCCCCCTAACCGACCAACACACAACCACCATGGTCTCATTTTCATGATTATTGACCTGCTACATTGTTGTTTTAACGTAATAGAAACTTTAACATGTAAAAATATGTCATCAGATCCTTTCATTTTCACATCAACAACAGAAACACCGTTTAAATTGAAAAGCCTTATGCTTTATTTACATAAGATGGTCCAAAACAACTTAAATAAGCTTATAAACCTAAGCTGTTTGGGCATGGAGAACTCTTCTATCCAAATATACAATATCCAATTTGATAACTTAGTTCTTTCACTGTTATTTCAAAATAAGTCTCTGAGTCATGTCTATTAATAAGTGTTAGGATCTCTGGGAAATAAGTATTTCATTGTTGCTGCCGATAGTGTTAAGCTGGTTCCTGCTGATAGCTTTGGTTCCTGCTGAAAGCTCATTGCTGCCGATAGTGTTATCTTGTTCCTGCCGATAGTATTGTTGCTGCGGATAGTATTATTTGTTATCCGTATATTTAGAATGTTTGTTAAGATTTATTTTTAGAAGAGATTGTTGTTTATCTCTTCACACGTTTACTTGTAGAACGGATTAGGGTTAGGTCATCTTGTTAGTATAAAAGATATATCCGTCTATGAGTTTATGGACACCTTTAACGTTTTTCAAGATTCAATAAACAATTCTTAGTTCATAGTTTGATCCATAGAGGATCATTGTCGTTTAGAGTTTTCTTCTTTATTATACTTGCTGTTTAGTTTCCGCATAAATGCTTGTATAGCATACAGAGGTTCTTGTTTATACCAAGCTCAATCAAGCTCGAAGTACTCGATCCTTCAAGTGGTATCAGAGCCTGGTAAGGATCTCTGATAAAGAAGGAAACATAGTTGAGTTGTCTTTCTTGAATCTTTTAACAATGTCGCTGCTGTCGGGTGATAAATTTGAAATGTCTGCAATGAAGATTAGGAATTTGTTTCAAAATAAGTCTGTGGAAAAGCTGACTGATAAAGGTGAATCCTTTAATACAAAAGAGAATATGGAAGAATATGCTCTGTTGGGATTCCCATCTCAGGTACAAAGATGTAATTCTGCTTGTCAAGAATTGTACTCAACTCTTAATAATGAATATGATGAAATGAAATCTAAGTATAATGAATACTTTATTAAGGTTCAAGCTTATGACAAAGCAGTTAAGACATTAGAAAAGCAAAAAGTGTGGTTTCAAAAGAATCAGTTAGCTTATGAGGAAAAGATAAAAGTTTTAGAGAGGGACTTGAAAAACACCACTAATGAGCTTAAACATTCTGGGTCTCAAAAGGATAAGTTGGTGTTAGAGAAACAGGAATTGCAGTCTCAGCTTGACAGTACCTTGGCTAGGTTTGATAAATGGAAAGATTCATCTAAAAACCTAAACAAGTTAGTTGATAGCTCTATGTCTACAAAAACTAAAAGAGGTTTAGGGTATGGTAATCTGATAGGAGAAAATCAATACTATGATCCTAATGAGTATAGTGTCTTTAACCCTGAACCGGTAGACTATCAAATGCCTGTTAAATATGTGCCTGAAGGAGGAATGAATGTTGTTCCTCCACCTATCAGAGGAGTCTTTAAGCCTGTCCCTATTCATTCAGGCCTTGACCTTGATGAGTCACACATGAACTATGGCAAAAATTCAAAAGACTTATCTAAATCTGATGATTTTGTCTCATGTTCCTCAAGTGACAAGTCATCAGAAGCAGAGTCTAAAGACTTTGTTTCATGTGACTCAAGTGAAAAGTCAATCACACCTAAATACAAGAAGCCCTTTAGTTCAACTAATGATAAATCTACTTCTAAATCAGCCTTTTCAGATAACAGCTCAATTAATTCTTTTAAAAACAACTATGTCCCTAGTTCCACTAGTGATAATGGTGCCCATATTAAGAAAAGTTGTAGTAAAAACAAGACTGCTAAGAAAAAGACATGTTTTGTGTGTGGTAGTCAATATCATCTAATTAAAGATTGTGATTATCATGAGAAAAGAATGAAAGGTGGGCAACATCAAATCAGATCATTGTGGAAAAATGTTAAATAGATACCACCATATGTTCCACAAGCAGCAGGAATGAACTTTTATAGAGGTCCCGTTCCTGCTGATAGACCTGTTCCTGCTGGTACCTCTGTTTCTGCTGATATTCAGAGAACCATTTCTGCTGGTTCCTCTTCATACATTCAAAGGGATTTCAGACCTGCCTATAATAATCACATCTTTGGAGGGGGAATGGCTTACTCTCCATGGTATCCTTGGTGATTGTCTGGTTTGGTTTCTCATGTTGTTGTAATTATTGTTGCTGATTTATCTGGTTGCATTAGCCTAAGGGGAGGCTAATGCTTGTATGCTTGTAGTTTTATCTTGTTTCTTTTGTTTATGTCTATGGTTTGTGTTTCTCTAAGTTTGTTTTGCAGGGTTTTCAGTATCTTTTGTTAGATATCTTTGTTCTGCAGTTTCTTAATGCTTGGACTTAAAGCTAATCACAGCAATTTTCATTCATTCATAAGGGAGATAAGTACATTCAGTTGCTGGTTACAAAAGATTTCGAGTTACAAAAGCTTCTAGTCAACAACATTCAAAACATCATACCAACCTTCTTACATCACTCTATCTAAACCCTACCACCTATTCCATCTTCTCTTTACCCTTACCAAGATTGTCAGGCATGAACCTCTTTCCTCTCTGGCGACAGATCTCTTCATAAATATGGGGAACTGGAAGTGCCAATATCACTGGCAGTAGTTGTCTTGGTTCAGGGGGTGGCTTTGAAGAGCTTGAGGTAGTTGGCCTTTGATGAGTTCTTGAGCGTGTCCTTGCAGTTGGATGACTTGGGTGTGGAATAGACTTGCTTGATTGTGGAGCTGGATGGGCTGGCTTAGGAGTGGGTCTGGTGGGATTCTTCCTTTGTCTTGGATCTTGGCCTTCACGTTGTCGATTGTCTCGAATTCGAGGTTTTGGTTTTTCTCGGCTAGAGCCTTCTTGATGTTTTGCCTTGCCTTTTGGAACCGGTACTTTATAGAAAGCTGATGTTGTCCTTTCCATCTCTTCAGCTAGCAGAGCTTCAGTTTCCTTCATCTGTTTCCTAAGCTCATCTGTAATGGGAAAATTGGGAGGGAAAGTCTCCCATTCACCCTGACAATACACCAAAGACTTCAACTCTGATGAATCTTCATCATCAGAGCTAAAGTATTCAAATGAAGAAGGGGTAGATGGAAGAGGATCAGATGAATCCTCCTCAACCTTGGCCTTACCTTTGGTTTTAGAGGATGATGCTGTTTTGGGGAAGTAGTTGTTCCATCCTGAGTCACTAGAGGAGGAAGAATCTGATGAGATTTCGATGATTGGATGTTTGAATGAACTCATATTGTGGCTTGTATTTTGGAGATTTAGTTTGATTTGTGGTGATAAAGGGTTATGTGATGATAAAGTTATGTGATTTGAGGGTTATATAACGATATGGAGATTAGTGAAAATTTATTGATGGTTGGTATTGAGAATTAATTCGGGTAAGTTATTCTTAATGACTATGTTCGGTAGGTTGACTTCGGTCAAACCACCTCATTCCTGCCGATTGGTCAAACCTCCTATTGCTGCCGAATGACCAAATGTTTCTGCCGAAAGGTCAAACCTTCTTAAGTTAATTGGTCAATGTTACGTGCAATGAATAGCAGCAATTTAAAGTGATATTTTTGGAAACTCAACATATAATTGCACATCTCTCATCTCTATTTCTCAAAAACCTATCGAACCCTAATCTTCCCATTTCAAACCCTAAATCACTCCTTCAACACAATGACAACTCTTCGTTACAAGGATGATCATAACAAGGTTGCTTATTTGGAATCTTCTTCAAGAAGTGTTGGTTATGATGAAGTTCTGGCATTTCTTCGTAGGTCATCTATTCATTATGCCCTCACCTATTGCCCAGTGACGGTGTATGATTCATTGGTCAAACAGTTTTGGAGGACAGCTAAAGTAAGACACATCGTGGGAAGGGAAGATGATATTGTTGCTACCATTGATAACCAAGAAGTGGTTATTACTGAGGAGTTGATTCGAGTTCAGCTTCAATTTCCTGAGGAGCAAGGGGAATATGATCTTTCAAGGCAAGACATTATTGATGGTATGGCAGCTATAGGGTATCCTGTTGCTGGAAGTTGCACTTTCTTAAAAAGTAAGTTGTCTCCTCAATGGAGATTTCTAATTCATACTTTACTCCAGTGTCTGAGTGTTAAGACAGGTGGTTGGGATCAATGTCCAAGTCCTATTGCATCTGGTCTAGTTTGTTTATCTCAGGGTAGGATCTTTAATTGGGCAAAATATATTTTTGAGGGAATGATTGAGAATCTCAGTAATGGTAAAAACAACTTTTTGATGTACCCTAGATTTCTTCAAATCATCTTAGGTGTACAGACCATTAATACATCTCCTAAGATTATCAATCGGTTGACTGCCAAAATGTTTGCCCTGATGAAGATGAACTTTGCTGGCCAACATTTGCCTTTATTGCCCCCTATGTTGCACAACCCTAATCCTGCTGACAACCCTGATCCTGCTGTTAACCCTGATCCTGCTAATATTGCCAGTATTCCACCATCACCTAATGCAGCTGATGAAGGGAATTCAGTTGCTGCTGATGCATCTGCATCTGTTGCTGCTGATGAACCATTGCCTCCATCACCTAGACCAGTGTCACCCTCACCTGAAACTAATGACCCTGTTGAGCCCAATGATCAGCCTACTTCAGCTGATACTCCTATTATCCAGCTAACTCCTTCTGTGGATTTACCTTCTTCTTCAAGGCTTTCATCACCTAGTCCTACTAGGCAGCCATTTAGTTATGACACCAATGCAGGGGAAGGATTTAATGTTTCTCCACCAAGAGTCAATGAAGCTCCTAATACCTCAAGTGCTCCTGCTGGTGGAGCTGAGGATGCTGTTGATCTCACCTCTATGTCCCAGTTACTTGACAGATCTGTGAAGAAAATTGAGGCATTGGAGTCAGAACTCAATGAGACAAAAAGGAATTTTAGTGAGAAAGTGGAGAATTTGGAAAAGGAGCTCAGGGATTCTAATGAAGTTTTTAATAGAACTATCCAAGAATTAAATGAAAGGATCAGCATATTGGAGGGTAGTCATGTGCAAAAGAAAAGAAGGGTTATTCTTTCTGAGTCTGAGGAAGATCAGGATGATATGATATTTGATGGGCTTAATGTCCTAGCATCTGTTTCTCTTAATGGTGCAAATACTGAAGTACCTACAACTTCTGAGCACAACATCACTACTCAATCTCAGGTCTGCACTGAAGCAAGGAGCACTGCTGCTGATATCTCCATTGCTGCTGATGTCTCTGCTGTTGTTGCTGATGTTGGCAGTATCTCTTCTGAATCTGAGGTTCCTGTTGATACTACTGAGAGTCCACTCATTGCTGCTGAAAGAAACACTATTCCTTCTGAAGCTACCCATAATGATGATGAGGTAGCTAGACAGATTCATGCACAGGACATTGCTGCTGAACAAGCAAGATTGGCTCAGGTTGCTCAAGATGAAGAGCTTGCAAGGCAATTGTCTGTTGATGAGAAGAACATTGCTGAAATTATGAATAACCCAAGTTCAGATGATCCTTCTTCAGAAGTGTTTAGTGCACAAGTTGAATATTTATTGAATACTGACATGATTATTAGAGCTCATGGGTTTATGGTTCTTCAAATGTCAGAATTGGACACAGATGAAAGGTCAGATCTGCTCAAGGCATTCATCTTAAAGAAACAAAGAGCATCCACTTGGAATGAACTGATGCACAGGATCAAGGAAAGACAAAGGTCAGGATTTAAGTTGCCAACAAATAGAGATAATATCAATTTTATGAAGGTATATCTGAAAAATGAAGCCAACTACAAGATCAGTGACTTCAAAGGTTGGGCTGATGGTGCAGTTCAAAAGTTGTTTCTTGATACCTATGCAAGGATCAATTCTTCCATTCAGACAGATATTTCACAAAGCAGGAAAAGAGAGTCTTCATCTTTAGAATCTGATGTTGCAAAGAGAATGAAGTCTGGAGAAGGTTATCAGGATGCTTCTTTCAATGCTCCAAGTTCTAATGTTGATGCATCTGAGGTACCACAAGAAGATCTTGTTTCTGCTGATATTTCTGCTGCTAATGTTTCTATTCCTGCTCAACCATCTTCCTCTGTTCCTATCCTTCAATATGGACTAAGGACAAGGCAGAAGAGTCATTCCTACTACTCTTCTTCTGTTGATATTTCTGACATGGATGATCATGATTTGATAAGGATTGATTCTGAAAGTGATTCAGAGGGTGATTCCATTCATTCTTGGGGACATATTGCTCATTGGGAGCTTAGATCTACTACTGATGGTGAAGTGAATGTTTGGTTTTCTCTTGATGGGACAGTCAAGTTCTTTACATTTCTAAGGGAGATCTTGAATAGGGTTGAAAGAAAAGATTTGGAGCATCTTTATAAGATAGTGGATAATCATTATCAATCTCATACTCCTACTGGGATTGGTCTGCTGCTTTGGGGAGATTTACAAGTCTTGATGAATAAATTGGATGGAGACAAGGCTAAACTAGTGTGGGGTAATCAATCATCATGGAGAGTATTTTCTTGGAGATTATATCCCTATTCCAATGTTCATGTTGTGGAACTCACCTCTGGCAAGTTCCTAACTATGTTTGTGGATATTGCTTATCCTTTAACTGAAGGAGTGTTACAGAGAATGCTAACACAGAAGGTCAGAGTTCCTAAGCATTCTATAGGAAATGATCTAACCACAGCTGAACAATTGGTTAAATTCATCAAGGATCAAATTGCAGCTAAGGGATCATCAGCTTAAGGGGAGGATAAAGCTCAAGGGGAGGATTGTTCTTGTTGTTGTTGTATATTTTCTATCTTTCTTTCTTTCTTTTGTTTCTTTTCTTATTTTCTTTATTTTCTTTTGGTGTGTTTCTGATTTGTATTCTTAGTTCAAAAAAAAAAAAAAATAAAAAAATTGTGTATATTTGTGTGCTAATAAGTTGGTTTTGAGCAACACCTTGCAGGTACAGTGTTGGTGTTTACACCTACACAATAAATGGTAATCAACTCACCATGTCTCATAGACAAGAAAGAGTTGACTCACCATGAGGGTACGGCTCTGGTGTGAAAATCAAATCCGTTGATAGCTGTAATAGCTTGCTCAAAGCTATAGGGTATTCAACTCACCCATGGTTAATTCCTGAGAGTTGAAAATGGTTCTCAATTCACCATGGATGTAACCCTTTATGGGATCCAAAGGATTGGCTAGTCCACAAAAGTATGGTTTGTGGTAAAGACACTTGGTATCCATATTTGGTATTCAATTCACCAAGGTTTTGCTGTAACCTAAGAATTGACTAGTCCTGAGCAAACGGCTACAGGTAAAGACAAGTCAAATCCGTTTATAGTTGCTGATTTGCTAATAAATCAGATGGTTATCAATGTACCATGGTCTAACACACCTAAACATTGGCTACTCCAGTAGTGATGGCTATTGGTAAAGAGACATCAAATCCATTAATTTTCAATGATTCACCTCTCACAGGAGTTAACACACCTGGATGTGATGAGAATAGTATGAAACTTAAGTGATTTGATGTACATATTGTCATTAGTAGCAGCCAAGTTCAAGTGAAAGTAATGGTGACCAGTATACATGTTTTGAAGAAGATTTCTTGTTCCTGCTGAACTATTGAAGTTGCTGCTGGATGCTATAGAAGCTGGAATCTTGCAAGTTATGGATGTTGCTGCTGGTTACTTAAAATTGTTGCTGCTAAGTCGCAGTCCTCAAGCCTGAGAAGTTACAAGCTCTATCACATTGGAATCTTGCAGGTTAACCTAGTCAACCTCAAGATTAGGGGAGGATTGTTAGGATCTCTGGGAAATAAGAGTTTCATTGTTGCTGCCGATAGTGTTAAGCTGGTTCCTGCTGAAAGCTCATTGCTGCCGACAGTGTTATCTTGTTCCTGCCGATAGTATTGTTGCTGCGGATAGTATTATTTGTTATCCGTATATTTAGAATGTTTGTTAAGATTTATTTTTAGAAGAGATTGTTGTTTATCTCTTCACACGTTTACTTGTAGAACGGGTTAGGGTTAGGTCATCTTGTTAGTATAAAAGATATATCCGTCTATGAGTTTATGTACACCTTTAACGTTTTCAATATTCAAGAAACAATTCTTAGTTCATAGTTTGATCCATAGAGGATCATTGTCGTTTAGAGTTTTCTTCTTTATTATACTTGCTGTTTAGTTTCCGCATAAACGCTTGTATAGCATACAGAGGTTCTTGTTTATACCAAGCTCAATCAAGCTCGAAGTACTCGATCCTACTAATAAGTGAAATTGATGTTTGTTATTTATGTGAGCAAGTGAAAAAGAAGATTAAAGGCCATAACAAATGGATAACAGGTCTTGCTTTTTCGGATGTGCTTAATGTGTTGGTATTTGCTGTTGCTAATTATCAGGTAATAGAAATTAGATGATCTTTTGTGTTTGATTTGTTAATATTCTCTCAACACATGGTTTTTGTTGTATTTAGCTATGCTTAATGAAGCAGTATCATGGTTGGTAATACATTTTACTCTCTATGCAGTTGTGTGTTTGGAATACAAGTGGATGGGAAATTCAAATAAGTAAACAATTGCAAATTCCAACAGGGCGTGTTTATGCAACCTCCAAAGCAGGTCTGTTTTATCAGCAACTACTAAAATTAGGGGGAGAACAAGAGTTTTTGTTCAATTTTTTAAATCTTATATAAAATTAATTTTTTCCAAATGGTCAAATATCTATTTTTTGAACAATGATTAAAATTAACTCTTTATAAAGCGATCAAATATATAAAATTGATGTTTTCCAAATGCTCAGATATCTATGTTTTCCAAATGGTCAAATAACTTTTTAAATTGGTGAATTTTCTTATTTTTTTATTATTTATTTATTTATTTATTTATTTTGCTCTTCTAATCATTTACCATGTAAAAATTTCTAATGCAAGTATGTCATCCATTTTCTTTGAACAGTGGTTCCCGCCAGAGACAAGCAGCTTCATCACTACAACAACAACAGACCCAATCCCGCCGGGGCAGGGTATGGGAAGCAGCTTCATCACTGATGGTACTTATTCATGTGATGGCCAGTCCATATTTGTTGGTTTTGAGGATGGAAGTCTTGCTATACTTGCTTCATCAACACTCACGTTGCGATGCAGGATCAGTTCAGCAGCTTATTTGCCAAATAATCCAAAGTAAGTACTTGGGTCAACACTCAGTTTATGCTGTCTAGACTATTTACTTAAAAATGAAAATAAGAATTTATCGGGTCACTGCACAATGAAGGGGTGTTTGGATCAGAAAAATTGCAAATTCTTGGAGCAGCCCAAGTCACTGATAAAACAGGGTGTGTTTGGAACAGACTTTAAAAAAATTATATATCAGGTCTTTGCAGAAATGAGGAGTTTCTGGAACTAAAAGAAAGTGTATATATATCAAGTAGGTCATTGCAAAAATGAGGTTTATAGGTTATTACAATAATAAGGATAAGGTGTGTTTGGAGAGGATTAAAATTTCATTATCAAGCCACTGCATAGATAATATTAATTTTAATAAAAGGTCTTGAAGACAACAAAACAAAAACAGAAGTCTACTTGAAGACAACGAAGATTGGTTTTGCTAAGGTACAGAGTAGTATTGTAAGACATCATGCCTGAATTTTGACATTATAGCTATAGATGCATTAACTTCTGAAAAAGAACTAACTTATTTAAGTCTATAGATTGAGAAGCTCATAAGACGTTAAGAATGAGCTTATTGAATTGATGAATTCTAAATAGCAATGGTCGTCAAGAAAAAGTTGTCACGTAAATGTTCTCGCTTCAATTATTTGCTATTAACTATGTTTTTGTTGTGCAGGAAATAAAATAATCTCACAGTGTTGGGGCTTTGGGTAGGGTTAAAAGCTTACGTGACGGTGTGTATATGTAATAGGTGTGCTTACAGGTCGGTGTAGGGGGATGTTTACGTATACTCATTCTTTGCAACGTACTGTCATTACAGCTGATAATCAAAAAGAAACGGCAGAGGTTAAGTGCCGTACATGGGAATACTTGCCCAACACATCCAACGAGACACGGTGAGTAAATTTGATACCCCTTATATAATGGGTTCACTGCATTTGTCCCATAAATCAATAGCCTATTGTCACAGTTGGTAACAAAGAACGTGCTATGTCCATGTTAGCTAATGTCTGCACAGCTGCAACAACAACTCAAATGAAGCAGTATGTTCTTCTTTACGCAAGCATGTGTCGGCTGCACAATGGCCCGAATCATGTAAATGTGAGTAACATGCCTGTTATTGTAGTATTTTGAAACTTTTTCATTGGCGCGATATATGAACAAAGGTTTAGGTGATACTAACTTTTTTCAACGATATGTTATTACAGTTATCAATCGAAAAGTAGAAAACGGTTTCGGCAATACCCGTGCAACCAGTACCCGAAGACTGTCTACAATTGAAGGTAAATAAATTCATTATTCCTATTCATCGCTTTGATGCATTGTGGGTATATTATAAATGTTGTTAGTTACCATTGCACACGACGTTACAGACAAAAAAAGATAACAGTGTTTGGATTTTCATTATGAAACATAGTATCTAAATATTTAATTCTTTATCACTTTGTCAAAACCCGTAACTTTCAAATGTCAGAACCATGACTTTGTGGCATTATAAATTGTATAAGATACATGATGTCTAAAACTGTTTAAAGAAATGCTAATACCATATAAATGCTAATTGACCTTTAGTCGATGGAGAGGTTAGGAATAACCGAAAACATTTGCATATGTGCAAGTTTGGCCGCTCACCTAGAAGGATATATCGTTGCATCCCTGGATGGTTTGTTTCAGATTAAAAAAATAGATGATAGTAACTGATATAATCTCAATGCCGAAAAGGACATGATCAAAATGTTACTAACTTACTATGCATCGACTTCTTAGTGCTTTGGTATAATAGAGAACTCTATCAGGATTACAACAACAAGGACACACATAGGAATGGTGCACTATTCTTTCTTAAGGGCTAATTGACCTTTAGTTCATGGAGAGGTTAGGAGTAACCAGAAACATTTGCATATGTGCAAGTTTGGCAGCTGACCCAGAAGGATATATCCTTGCATCATGGGTAACCTACGAAAAATGATAGCAAAATCATGCTACAAAATCATTGGAGTTCCTAATCAATGCTCAGGTAAAATTATAAATCTTTGAATAGCACTATTTATAAGGTTTTATGAGCTGAATATAAACTTTGGCTTCTTTCAACGCATTTATCAGTTTCCCTTATAACTATAAGTTTTACTTGACCCGGTTGAGGTAAAGCATAACCCATATGGACTGATTTCATTAATAAATGGGATGAAAGTGACACTTATAACACAGATAATCGTTTTCTAAAACATGCTTGCTACATATTCGAGTAAATGTTGAACGAATGGGACACAAGATTTCTTCACGTTGGATCATACGGAGCAGCTCCGTAGATAATTTGTTATCTCTTAAGCAACCTGGTGGTACATTCAGGTAATGAATTTGTTATCTTTTGTTGTAGGTTCATGATAGCTGATGACGAATGCGTGATATTGCCTTCAACAAAACTCAATTAATGTTCATTAGAAGGCACACCAAACACTAAAATTTGCAATGGGCACGTATCTGTCTCATCATATTTGGGCTCGCAAAGGGTCCGCTCCAACTCACAAGTTAATTTTTTAATTCTGAAACAACATAAAAAAGTTGACTTTTGATGATTCGAGACCTTCAAATGATTCCAGGAAGGACTCGGAACCGGTGAGAAACAATAGATTTCTGACTTCTGTTCCATCTAATGTTAGAAATAATTACTGATTCTCTATTTGGCTATGGGTAAACAATTCCTCATTTGTTGAAATTCATACATGCCCATGTATTTGGCTAAAATATGTTGCCCCAGCTGTTTCCTGTAACATTTGTTGCTTATGAATATACATCGGATTGGGTGGAGTCTCTTTTGACTTGATTAATGGATGATTTTGGTCATATAGATTATTTTGTTTGTAGCCACGAAATGGATGGTTTTAGTAGGATTAGCGTCAGTAAACCTTAATGTCATTCATACCATCATAGAGAATTGTATTGTATAATGAAAGGGACTCATTTCTTAAACATTCAATCTTCATTAAGGTATATAAATGTACTAATTTATACCTCTACTCTTTTTAATGAATGGATAAAGTTATCCCTGTCTGAAATGGTAATCGGAATTTATTCTATTATTTCCAAATGTACAGTTACAAACTAATGAGAATAAATAGGAATTTTTATTTTGAAAATAGTCGACTTGCCCAGGTAATTCTTCATTTGAGTTATGTTAGCTGTCTTAGGATTTAGGGCCTGGCTAAGCTTATTAAACGTAAGCCCATTTGGGCTTATTCTATTATTCAACTCATTTATTTGTAAATTTGTTAACTCGAGTTATGTTTTCTATCTAACAGGTAAAAAAGAATCTTAAACGGGTCAAAAAATTCTAGATAATTTTCTTTAGTAAAGTAGGTTGAAGAGGGTAGATTCGGGTTGGCTTGAAACACTTCTATTCCAAAAATAATGAGTTCTTTATAAATTAATTGTGTCTCAGGTTACAAAATAATGAGTTCTTTATAAATTGAAGGGTCCAAAAAGATAACTAAAAAAAGTGCAGAAAATACTTTAAAGATGAGAGTTGACAGTGACATAGTTGAAGTTGCTAAATTGGTAGCGTACAACTACATTTGATGGAGATGGTTTTAAACATGGAGATAGGAGTGTAGTTGATCTATGCGACAATATCCATAATACAAGTAGCATGCCAACAATTTAAGGAAGACAATATCCATAATACATAATATCAAAAATTGTTCTCTTCTATAAACTAATTTCTTTTCATAACAGATTCAAAACTACTATTCCACGGTTCTCAATTTAATCCCGTGAATTTCACGGGTCAATAACCTAGTATATTATATATAATAGGATCTTTAGAGACCATGTCTTCATCCATAGGCTCCCAAGTACCCGAATCAATCAAAAGTCGATTCTATCATAATTACTCTTGTTCACAAAGACAATAATTCAATTAATGCTATGTTTTGTAATTTAACCAAGGAGTATTTGTTTTCAAATCTTTCGTACTTGTTAACATAATAGGTATCCAACGCAGGAAAAAAAAAAAAACGGCAAAAGACTGATACTGGACCATGAGAAGTTCACGTAATGAATATGCATAATATCAAACTTATATGTCAACGTATTCAAGTTGTTTTGTTAAACAATTTTAAGAATTATTAATACATAGATCATTGATTCCATCATGTGATATTCCCGCAAAAAAAGTCACTGAATACAATGACCTTATTTATAAAAAGACTTTGCAACTCATTTCCTATAAACAAATGACATCCCCATTTTCTCTCTTAAAAAACTATATCTATATTTCAATTAATTCTAGTTTTAGTAAACAAGTTACAGTCATACTGTTTCAATGGAAGTAGCAGTACCAGCAGCTGCAATTACGGCGAAAAGTCCTGAAAAACTCCAGGTAGAATATTTTTTTATGCTGATATTTTTAAGTATTCGTTGGTGATTAATTTATTTTTGTAAAAATGCAGGGGAAGTATAAAGCAATGGTGGTGTGTTGGCTTCTTGGAATTGGGTGTTTGTTTGCATGGAATAGTATGTTGACAATAGAAGATTACTATGTTAATTTGTTTCCGGTACGATCACTAACAAACTCTGGTGAAATATAACTGCATGTTTGTAAAATGTTAGACTTTTCATTCCATAGTTGTTAAGATCCCGATCCTGATCTTAGGTTTTTACGATTTTACGATTCTACGAAGCAAAAACGACCCGGATCCTACGTAGGATCTTAGCAAGCTTAAGATCTTATATGATCCCGATCTTGACCATAGGATCTTAAGATCTATTCCGATCCGATCTTACTTTTCTCGAACCACAAACTAAAATACTACAAATTTATGGTTTTTGTTTTTATATAATTTAAAAAAGGGGTATCCTTTTAAAAACGTATCGAACTTGTCGTGAAAATCGGTTTTGCGTGACGAACAAAAAATGGGTAAAAAATGAGTAAAAAAATTTCAAAAATGACTCTAATTAAGTAGTAGAGAACAAAAAAAAAAAAAAATTATGTAATAACCATTTTACCCTTGATTATTTGAAAATGCATCCAAAGTCCTTACACTAAATTACATAAATGGTTCATGTCGTTACCCCAAATTGCGTTCAACATCCCTATTTTTAAATAAAATTTCCATTTTTTTTTTTTCAAAAAAGTTTTTAAAAAAAATCGAAAAAAAAATATTTTTTCTAAAAAAATATTTTTTTCTAAAAAAATTATTTTTTCTATCAACTTGGTTCCAAAAGCATTGATCCGCTCATTCCATATCGGGAAATAACTATCAACTTGCTTCCAAAAGCATTGATCCGCTCATTCCATATCAGGAAAGTCAACGTTGATGATCACGTTTAATAAATGGACAAGTCAGAGATTGCCTGTATATTTAAAAATATGTAAAGATTGCCTATATATGCCCTTAAGAATATCATTTAAATGAGATTAAAATATCATTTAAATAGGTAACATTTCGGGTAACATTATTTTTTTATGCTTATGGTATTTTAGGTAACATTTATGCATACAAATGCTAAATATATATAGGGGACCTTTCATGTAAACATAATTTTCTTTATAATTAATTGCCGCTATAAAGTGTCAGCGCTATGCGTGCATGCATACGCATTTTTTAAAATTTAGAATAGTAAAACTATCATAGTTTAAGTATTATTTTACGTTGTATGTATAAATGTTACCCGAAACACTTAATCAAAATATTTTTACTATAATTATTTGCCGCTATAAAGTCTCGTCGCTATGCACGGGTACTCTTCTAGTACCAAATAATGTGTTCAGGTTTGATGTAAAAAAAACTGAAACATAAGTTAGGAGAGAAGACAAATGTGATAAACATTTCAATCATATTCGGGGAAGACATGAAAAGAAACTATCAAACTAATATGTGACTGTCATGGGTTATTTATTTATTTATGTTATTTTTATTTTATTTTTTTTCTTTTTATCGGAGGGTTTTTTTTAGTGTGTTGTATATCACTCTTTTGACTAATTTCATACTGTATTTTAATAAAACTTCATTTAGCTTACAAAATTGCCAACCAGATGAAATATATGTTAATCAAAAGCTAACGATGTTTTTCGATTACTTGATGCAGAAATATCACCCCGCAAGAGTCCTCACGCTCGTATATCAACCATTTGCCTTTATATCACTCGCACTACTCACGTACTATGAAGCAAAAGTCAATACTAGGAAACGAATTTTATTCGGTTACATTCTTTTTTTCATTAGTACTCTTGGCGTCTTACTAGTAAGTTCTGATCGATCATGCCTCTTTCGCCATATTAACAATGTCAATTTTTTGCATTGACAAGACTGAAGTTACAATTTGTATGGTATATTACTATATTTGCATCTTACAGTTAGATTTAGGCACAGCTGGTAAAGGTGGAATTGGACCTTTCGTTGGTGTGTGCGTAATAAGTGTTGCTTTTGCATTAGCTGACGCACATGTGCAAGGTGGAATGGTTGGTGATTTGTCCTTCATGCAGCCTGAGTTTGTTCAAGTTAGTAATAACAATAGTTTTCTAATTGAAAATGTTTTTTTTTGACTATGTTATACGATAATTATTTTGTTGTTGGAATTTTTGTAGTCATTTCTAGCGGGTCTTGCTGCATCAGGAGCTATTATCTCAGGTTTGAGGATAATTACCAAAGGCGTGTTTGATAGTTCACAAAATGGTTTACGAAAGGGAGCAAGTAGGTTTGTTTGTGTTTATCATTTTCGTGCTGGTTTCCTTATAACCAGTATACTTTTCTTAGAACTAATTGAGAATGCAAATGCAGTTTTGTTCTTTGTGATATGTACAATTTTCGAGCTACTTTGTGTTCTTCTTTACGCGTTCGTTTTCCCAAAGCTTCCAATTGTGAAATACTATCGTGCTAAGGCAGCATCTGAAGGGTCTAAAACGGTTTCAGCTGATCTTGCTGCTGCCGGAATTGACTCGCATTTGGTAAAGTTACTAAATTATCCATTATTTCTAAAGATATGAAAATTGGCATGGTGCACTGATCAAATCTAGTATTTTTGTTGACAAAACATTTTTAATTCAAAAAGTCTAATGCTGTTACATACGATAAGGGTTTTCAAATATAATTACAAATATTTTAATTTGAACTAGTATGTTTTGTGAAATAATTCAAGAGATTTAATACATTAAAACTACACTGGATCCAAATTGACCTTTTCTGAAAAGAAATAGGTAGCCAAGAAGACGTATTAGACATGTTCAAAAAAAAAAAAAAAAAAATTGTGTTAGACATTAATAATCTACAGTAGTCAACCAATCATAGCTAACTGAAGGAAAATCTTCAATTGTGTTTTCAGGCCGAATCTGCAATACCAGAAAGATTGACCAACCGACAATTGATAGCAGAAAACATAGATTACGCATTGGATATGTTTCTAATATACCTTTTAACGTTATCTATTTTCCCTGGGTTTTTATCTGAAGACACTGGAAAACATAGCTTGGGTTCATGGTAACATCAAAACTCAATAATGAATCATATATTTATATCCCGCTGTTACTTGCTAATCAAAAGACCGTCTATTTCAGGTATGCCATATTTCTGATTGCTATGTACAATGTTTGGGACCTCATAGGACGAAACATCCCACTTATTGAATGTGTAAAGTGTGAGTCAAGAAAGGGACTCAAGATAGCCGTTCTTGCAAGATTCTTTCTGATTCCCGCATTCTATTTCACTGCTAAGTACGCTGATCAAGGTTGGATGATATTTCTGACATCTTTTTTGGGGTTAACTAACGGTTACCTTACCGTTTGCGTGCTTACTTCTGCTCCAAAAGGCTACAAGGTTTGTTTTTTCCATGCTAATAAAATGATTTTTTATCACAGTTTCAGATTGGAAAAAAATTCATCATTCTTATAAAATATGAAAGCACAATGCCCATTGGCAAAATACGTACAAAATTATTTCGTAGCAAGAATGTTCATTTGTGTTTCTATTCTATTAATCGTATTTAGTGTATTTCTTATAACGGCGTTGCCTGTGTAATTTTCATGTATGTTATTGTTAAATGACCTTGTTGTGTTATTTAGGGGCCAGAACAAAACGCCTTAGGGAATATACTTGTGTTGTTTCTCGTGGGAGGTATTTTTGCCGGGGTAATCTCAGATTGGCTATGGTTGATTGGCAAAGGTTGGTAAGTAAGTTAGTATGCTGCAAATTCTTCAATTTGTATTTCTAATTAAACTCTTCTGTTGCTGAATACGAAGAACATGTATAAAAGTATTTGATTTTATTGTGAACTTTTATCGATGTCCTAGTTGACTAGCTAAACATCGCTCCTTTAGGCCTCAGGTAATAAGACTTGAATGAATGGAACTCGGTTACAGAACAAAACGGTTATATTTAGGATTAAATGATTAGGTTACAATGAAAGAAAGGATAGGTGATCAACTGAGAACAGTTCAATTGATCCAATTCACACAACACCACCTTGTGGAATTCAACATACCTGAGAATAATTCTAGTTTTAATGCTCACAGACATAACCAAAGCTAAAAGTAATCAGGTGCACAATTTTTTTAACTTTTGTATACGGGAAAAAAATAACAGAAAAGTACGATTTTAATTAAAATAATTAAGTTTAGTGAAAACTAAGTTCACTTTTCACCTATAGATTGGAATAAACGAGCTGGGAAACCCGCGCGTTGCAGCGGGAGCGCTTTGCGGGTTTTTTTTTTTTTTTTTTTTTTTTTTTTTTTTTTAATTATTATTTTTTTTTTAATGTTGTTTTGGCTGTTGTTGGTATATGTAAAAAGTGGCTAAATTTTTTGTGTTGATGTTGGTTTGTTAGATTGTATGAATAAATAGTTATATGAAGATTTTGCATGGGCCTATTGGTTTCGAGAAAGTATTGCATATTTATACTCGTTTTTGTTGGAAAAATTATTTCGTGAACAATGGCGCAAGTTTCATAATTTTTCGAGTCCGTTTGGTACGTCGAATGGGCCCTACAGTGTTTATTGCAAAAGTTTAGCTATTTTGTCAGAAATGGTCCCTCCACCCAAAGGTTTTATTTCCACCCTTTCAGTTTTGTCTTTGCCCAAGTTTGGTCCCTCCTGAAAATATAAAAACCCAAAATTATTTATTTATTTCATTTTAACACACACACACAAACACACTCCTCCCCTTTATCTCTCTACCCTCGCCGGCGACAACCTCCGTCCGGCCACCGCCGTCACTTCCAGCCAACCACCGTCGCCGAAATATTTTCCGGCGAGATCTTTTAATTGCCAAATCAATAGATCGGTTTATCCCGATCATTTCTGGAGCTTCTTGGCTCATAACTCACACCGCAACACCACCCACGCGCCACCACCACAGCCCGTCTCACCTTATTTTCATGCGCCTCTATCCCCTTTGTATTTAAATATTTTTGAAACCCTAATTTCTATATTTTATTAAATCCGATTTATATAAACTTTTTCTAATAAAAACCTATTGTTTTTTATGAAAACCGTGTGGACCTCGTGTTTTGACCCTGACTCGGTCGCGACTCGTTCGTGAGTTGGCTGCGACTCGGACTCACCGAGTCAACTCGTGTTGACTCGGGGTGAGTTGTTTGTTTATTCGGTTTCTTTTATTCTCCTTTATCTCTTGATGCGTTGTAGGTCGTTTGGTTTGGTCTCGGGTTTGTTTGAGGTCTCGACAGCCGGAGTAGGGTGAAGCCAAGCCGTGACTCGTGGTGAGTCACGACGAGGCGAGGTGTAGTTGTTTAGGGTTAGGGTTCGGATTGTTGGATTGTGGAGTTGTGAGGTTTGTGTTGGATTTGTTTGCGGTTTGGATTTTGTTTGGGTTGATTTTGATATAGAGTTGGATTTGTTGCGAATTAGTGTAATATCATATTGATTTGATTATACATAGTTTTGTAATAGTAGGGGAAAAAAAATTGAGTGCTACAGTGCAGCACACGTTTCACTGTTGTGCACAACTTGTTTAAGCACATGTTACTGTAGAAACAACAGTGCAAACAACTGTTTTGTACATGTTTTTGAAGCAGCAAAAATCCTGCCTTTTAGTACCAGCACATAAAATATGAATAATGAAACACACGAGTCACGGCGAGGCGAGGTGTAGTTGTTTAGGGTTAGGGTTCGGATTGTTGGATTGTGGAGTTGTGAGGTTTGTGTTGGATTTGTTTGCGGTTTGGATTTTGTTTGGGTTGATTTTGATATAGAGTTGGATTTGTTGTGAATTAGTGTAATATCCTATTGATTTGATTATACATAGTTTTGTAATAGCAGGGAAATTTTTTTTTTGAGTGCTACAGTGCAGCACACGTTTCACTGTTGTGCACAACTTGTTTAAGCACATGTTACTGTAGAAACAACAATGCAAACAACTATTTTGTACATGTTTTTGAAGCAGCAAAAATCCTGCCTTTTAGTATATATAGATAATAAGCAATAACTATAAACACAATGCATTTGAGGCCGGGTGTATATTAGGAAATTCTGTGGTTTTTACGGAAATTAATACTACGAAACAAAATTTCATCGAGGTCCTGTGACACCGCGCACTCCCCCCAGTTCGGTCCCTGTCCCTGGTAATATTATGGGATGATCTCACTTGGAATTGATCTTCGCTCATTGTTCAAAAAAAAAAAAAAAGATTGGTAACGGCCTTTCCGCTAGTTTTTGTTTAGACCGTTGTTAGGAACCCACCTCTTTGTTCAACCTTCCCTCGATCGTTTCGGTTAGAACTGAACAAAAATTGGCTCATTAGAGATTGTCAACCCTCATTGGTCTCCCCTGGTCAATATGCCTTCACTCTTACTTCTGTGCTCCATAATGATGTGATTCCGCCTCATACGGGCCTGCTCTCGACCCAAATTTACCTCCTGGGCCGTTCTTCAACTGGTCCTGATCTAAACCCATCATCTACACCTCTCGGACACTTATGATTCGTGGGAATGCTTAATCGGTGACAACAGGATCTTTTCGGTCAAGATAATGTGTCATCACATCACTCTTCATACTCACCCCGCAACTCCCCAACCCCATAGGTGGAACAAGTTAATCCTCATAAAAGTGAATGTGTTCGCATGGAGACTTGCCTTAGATCTTCTCCCAACCCGTGTCAACCTTGATAGGAGAGGGATTGACTTAGAATCTGTCTGTTGTCCCGTTTGCAATAATGATATTGATACAGTAAATCACTTGTTCGTTTCCTGTGATATTGCAAAATCAACTTGGGAAAAAGTCTTCATGTGGTGGAACCTCAACCCCCCCCCCCCCCCTTTAGTTGAATCTGCTATGGATGTGATGGAATTGGCAGACAAAGACTAACTACACTAACGTGGTGTTCGAATTTGACTTAATTGACTTAATATGATAAAAACTGAATTGATTAAGTTATATGAAAACTATTTGTTTGTGATTTAATAGATAAAGATGAGTAAAAATATTAAGTAATAAAAGTGGGGGTGTCTGCATTAAATTATCTCTTAATTAAATATGACTTGATAGAAAATTTTAACAAACAAGGCCTAAACTCTTTGATGTAGTCTCACAAACTACGTTATGGGTTCTATGGAGATTCAGAAACAATGTTGTGTTCGCGTCTAAACAGCCATCAAAGGATTTGATCTTAAACGATAATAAACTTTTCTCCTACACTTGGTGTTGGTTTTAGGGTCTTGATAATCAAAGATTGATTGTACAATTCTTGAATCGTATATAATCCACTTTCCAAATACAACATTTCGACCCTATTTGATGCATTGGGTTACACAAAATTCGTATATGAGATAAGACAAGAACACACTCAAATTCAGGCACAAGAATGAGAGCAAAAACATGAAGAATATTGTATGTATTTTTATGATTGTTCAAGTTATAAGAAAGACCAAAATAGTGTCTAAATATAAGAGACAATGCGACTTTTCATGAATAGTCACAAGTCACAACCCTTTATAAATGGTTGCACATTTTGGTGGAAAGTAACCACTTTCCATATAAAATATAGTGACACTTCATAAGCGATAGTTTTCTTTACTATTTACAACACTCACCTCTATTGAATGGTTGCAACTGTAAGACAATGATAAAACCCGTAGGTATAACTTTATTGATAACCATTATTTATAATGGTAAAACCCTAATTCTCAAAACCCACAAACCGGGCTTGGGCCTAATTATCCACTAATATGTAAGACAATGATAAAACCTGTAGGTATAACTTTATTGATAACCATTATTTATAATGGTAAAACCCTAATTCCCAAAACCCACAAACCGGGCTTGGGCCTAATTATCCACTAATGGCAACGTTTTAGTGACGAATTTTCTGCCACAAACTTTTGCCATTTATAGTATTCGAAATCAAGTTAATAGTTTATACAAGTGTGCACTCAACACCTCATAACATATATTAGAACTTAACTTGAAATTACTTTGATCTCAAGTAGTTTTAAATTTTAATTACATAAAATGCTTCCCTAATAAAATGTTGCTTTATAATGTTTATTTTAGTAAAAAGCCCATGATATTTTCTAATTGCATTTGGTCAAAAAGAAATTATGTTTCTAGTCCTTGTTTAATTATGCCAAGAGGATAATATCGAAAACACTAAAATGAACTTGCCATATTTTATTGATGGAATTAATGCAATACATATCCTAAACAAAAATTTGTTTTCTTATTTCTTTGTAAGAAAGAGATTTATTTCTATCTTTTTTATTTGTAAGAGAAAGCTAGAACATGAAACTTGAATTTTCACTGCATCTAATCAAACTTAAAGCACCGTTACTCATGAAATCGTAATGTATTGCAATTGTGTCCGTTCACTTTTAACTCTCATTCCGCCTGAGACAAAAATATATATCAAAAGATGATTAAATAGTCAAGTTTGTTCCACCATAACCCGTATAAAATTCAAACTAAATCATAAGGGTTCGAATAAAGTTAGAAACGTTAAGTTATTTTCAGACGATAAATTAGCACCAAATGGGGGTGTAGCTCATGTGGTAGAGCGCTCGCTTCGCATGCGAGAGGCACGGGGTTCGATTCCCCGCACCTCCACTTTTCGGGTTTTATTTTTTATTGCAGTTTTACAAAATTAACGTTATAGAAGTTCAGTTTGTATCATATAATTATGGACTAGCACAGAGATAAATATAGCTACAAAGACTTAGAAAAATACGGCATATGGGTTGCATAACCAATAACAAAAAATCCATATTCAAAATTTTCCATGAGCTACAACACTTAAGCCAAATGAAAGTAAGGTCTTTCATGCTCCCAATTCCCAAATAGTAAGTTGGAACGGATGTTGAACGTGATTTCGTTACCGAAGTTTCAAAAGACCGATATAGTCGCTTGGCCGATTGGAGTTGTAGGTGACCTCGTTACGGATGTTCCAAAGGATCCATATACAGGCTTTGACCACAGCATCAGCAACTTTTTTATTTATTTATAAAAATATTGTTCGAGATATCAAAAAAATTCCCGAATGTGTATACCACACACAATAGTATGTAACTGATACAGTAGATCTTAACTTAGTATATGTGTATTACTAAGAGTGCGTTTGTTTGTTTTTTTTTTTTTTTTTTTTCCCTCAGGGTCTGAATGACCCAAATGTTTGAATCGGTCAGACATTTGGTCGTTCAGACCGTTTGTTTTTTTTTTGTTTTTTTTTCGTTCAGACGCGTTCAGATGGAGTTAGATCTTAATGGTCAAGACTTGAGAGGGGTGTCTTAACGCGTCTGAATGACTCTTGTTGACACAGAATAACCAAAAAAAAAAAATTTTTTTTCGGGTAAAAACATGAGTTTTTTTTTCCCGTTCAGATGCGTTCAGATTCAGACATTTACGCCTTAGATTCAGATTCAGATGTGCGGTTCAGATTCAGATTCAGACCCTCTTAATAAACAAACACCACCTAAATATCGTTTTTTCTACTATATTGTAACATACTCAAAATTTAGCCCATATTATTATTAGTGGATAGATATGGCCCTAGCCCGATTGAGGGTTTAGGTCATTAAGGTTTCTATTTATTATAAATATCGATCAATAAAGTATAACACTTCACGGTGTGTTTACATCATTCAACATGGTATCGGAGCGGTTCTGATCCTCAAATCTAGTTGGCTAAGTTGAGCCGCCTCCTTTATAGCACCCCGTCCAACCCTGGCATTTTTTTTTCGTTGCTTCTGCTTTTGCTGGATGGTGAAGATTAATCTCCGCTTGCTGTCGGATATCCTCATCAACAAATATGATATTTGCTTTTGCTACTGCATTTATTTGCTTTTAATGCTACTTGAAGAATTGCTTCCGCTTGCTGCCGGAATTCTTCATCGACAAATTATGTTTTATTGCTTTAATGTTTATTTAGTTTTCTCATCCAATCCGAGCTTTCGCGATTTTGCCGCTCGAATTGTGGGAGAGTATTAGAAGATATATATGCCCAAACCCATTTGTGGGTTTAGGGTTTCTAGGGTTTCATATGTAGTCACCATTATAAATTGTGGATAAATAAGACATAACACCTTACGGGGTTTTATCAATCTAACAATTATCACTCTAGAGAAATATCATATACTCCATACTTAACATCTACAACTTCTAGGTATAGCTTTAAGCAAGTTCTTAAGATCTTAACCATCAACATTCCGTTCAATATTTAAGTAAGTATCACGATATTAAGGAGAAAAAAGGGTGGGGGTGGGAGAGGTGTTAAGGAGAAAAGTGGTGGTGTACCTTTTGCGAAGGCTGTCAAGGATACGTTCATGGTATCCTCGTCTGTTGTGGAAGAATCTGTGGATGCTACAGTGAATACTGAAGATGTGAATGTAGGGCAGACACCAACTAGCCCTAATGTTAACCCGAAACCAGGTACTTCATATGCTAATTTATTTGCTACTGGTTCGAGTAGGAAGGCTATGAACTTTCGCACCTTATTTACTCTCGGGGGGGGGGGGAAACGAGGTTGATGTGGTTGTTCCAGTTGAGTCAATTAGAGCTATTAGTGCACGGTTTACTAATACGGTATATGGATTCTTTTTGCGAAAGCGTGTGGCTTACCCCGTTGTTGCTAACTATGTTAGGAACACTTGGGGTAAATATGGACTTGTAAAATCAATGCTTAACTCGTCTACCGGGATATTCTCATTCCAGTTTAGCTTTATGGATGGTTTGGATAAAATGCTTGAAAATGGTCCATGGTTTATTCGTAATAATCCGCTTATTCTGAAAAAGTGGGATCCGGATGTGAACTTATTAAAAGAAGATGTGGGTAATGTTCCGGTGTGGGTTAAACTCCATGGTGTCCCTGTGACTGCATTTAGTGAGGATGGTTTGAGTGCTATTGCTACTAAGCTTTGTACTCCTTTGATGCTTGATTCTTACACATCTGATGTTGTTTATGTGTGGTAATTGGGGTGAGATTGGTATCCTGATAGCAATTAGAAGTCACGAACAGTACGCTTTTAGATCGATTAAATTGGAGTGTATACCAATTAACGACCGGATAAAATCTAATTGATTCAAGTTTGTGAATGATTGTATGTTTGCAGTAATTCGTTATGATCAAAATCGTTTTTATCAGCCTCTGTTTTCTATATCTCAAAATAGAGAATATATTAGACCCTTTATATGGTCGGTTATTGGGTTCTGATAACTGCAAAACGGTTATATTAACTGTAACCAACTATCAGCAGAATCTACACAATCAGCAGGAACGCTGCACTATCGGCAGGAACCATACACTATCGGCAGAAACCACATCAGCAGAAACCATGCACTATCAGCAGAAACCATCTGCTATCAGCAGAAATCATAGCAGCAGAAACCAAGCATTATCAGCAGAAACGAGCATCAACTTTATATGTTTTATTTGGTGAAAAAACAAATTCTAATGAATTTCTAACATAGCTCGACCCCAGCCAGGGGCTCTGCCCCTTGGACCCTGCCAGGGGCTGCCGCCCCTTGGACCCTGCTTCTCTCAGGGGCGTTGCCCCCGAACCCCCACCAAGGGGGCTACGCCCCCTTGGAACCCCCGTTAGTCCAGTTAATATCCAAATAAGTGTCGACCCTTATTTGCATATTAAACTCAATCTATTTTACACTAAAATACCAACATCTGACATGTGCATCCAATCATGGGGAGGTCAAGCTATGCTAGAGTAATGATTGAAGTCCGAGCTGATGTCGAGTTGAAAGACACTATTTGTGGTGGCTATGCCAAAACTTTCTAAGGAGGGGTTTTTTACGTGTATTGTTCGTGTTTGTGACAAATGGTAATTTTCACACTTTATTTTAATAATAAATATTTATTTATTATTTCTAAACCGAGCATTTCTATGCATAACTGAACATTTTTGAGCATTTCTGAGCATTTGGGGAAGCTATCCCGCGTACTGTAGCTCACAGTCACTGCTGAAATAGTCTATTTTTGTCAGTAAACGTAAATTATTCTATCTCTGATAGTTACTGACAAGTTACGTATTTAACTGAGAAGCTTTTTCGCATTTAATGAAAAGCTACCCCACACGCGTACCGACGCTACAGTAGATATGGTAAAAGTCAAATAAAGACATTTTTGAGAAAATAATAATATTTTATTATTATTCTGACAAAAACGTCGATAAAAACTTTATTTTGCGTGTACGTGTCCAAAAAGGTCAAACCGGGACTTTACGGCAACATTTAAGCTCACACCGACACACGATATATCCATAAGGTTCAAAATTTCGGATCCCCCTCCCTTTTGACTTGTGTTGCCGCCTACTCCACAAAAGAACAAAGGAGATCATGCAATTTAACTTATTATGACATATTATATTTTGTAGTTTACTTAAAACACTACACTAACCAATTCACACACACATTTTCTTCATCTAAACTTTCCTCTCTTCCATTTTCTCTTCCAAACTCACGAACCATCAATAATTCTTAGATCCACAAAAATTCTTTGAAGTTATAACAAATCAAGGTGTACTTTTGAGCTTTTGGGAACGATCGGAACGTGTCTTGGGTAAATTTGAAGCAATTTGGGTTGTTCTTGGTCTCTCTAACTCTCGAATTTTTTTAAGAACTTTGTAAGAATTCTCAAAACTTGTTCAATCTTATTTATTACATGTTATCTTGATGTTTAAAAGTGTTACAAAGTGTTAAATGTATACGTTTTACCAAATTGAAAAGTTAGGGTTTGGTATATATATTTATGTGCTCTACTTTTTTTGAACTTTTCATACATATTATGTTATTTCTTGCTTGTTTGGTAAATCTTGTTGCTTGTGGTGCTAGTTTGATGATACAAATGTGTTTAGTGTTAATTACGCGAGTTTAAAACGAAATATACACTATTTGTGTACATACACTATTCGGCCACATTTTGGCAAAAATAAAAATTGAGGTTTTGAAAAACATAAAATTTTGGCACTAGTGGTGAAATGGTGAAATTAGCGCTTAATGGCTTATTTGGAATAGCTTATTGAAATAACCTCTAGCTTATTGTTTCGACTTATTTTTTTGAGTTTTCGGGTCGTACGACACCCAATGGGCCGAGCCCATTGAAATTTGACCATGTTTGACATTTTGACATTGCTTATTAATAAGTACTTATTTGGTTAATTAAAACATTGTTACGAAAACTATTCGAACAAAAAGGGCTTAAAGGTTTAAACTTGTTTTTGGGCCTATAACTTGTAGGGTACGAATTGGGCCAAGCCCAACCCATATTCGGCCTACTTTGACTATTTGACCCCGTGGCTTATTTAAAAAGCTTATTTGATTATTTAAAACTTAACGATATATATAACGTAACTTAAAAGGTACATATTGGTTTTGGACTAAAATTAGATTATTGGGCTTATAATGGACTTTTCAGCTCAATCTTACACGAATTGACTTTTGTTGACTTTTGGAAGTATTTTTTACTAAACGTTGACTTTTATAACGAAACTTATAACTAAAATGTAAACGTGTCGATAATATATATTTATAACCTAAAATATATACTTTTGGACTAGTTTTGAAAATATTGTTAACGTAAGGGACTATTTGAGTAAATTGCAACACTTGGGAAAAATGGAAAAGTTCGAATAAACGAACGGGTCATGCCCGGTTTTTCTAAAATTCCAACACTTAGAATATTTTTTTGATAAAAACCGACTAGAATTCATAAAACTTAGGAATATATCTTATATAGTCTTTATTTAATTTTTCAAAATTAAATACTTATGAATTCCCTTTTTATAATTTTCATTATATTATTAATAATTATAATATTTATAATATAATAATACCCCACTATCATCATTATTATATTAATTTATCCATATTTATTTAATTAATTACAAGCCCTAATTAATTAAATATTTAAGTTATTAAACTTTATTTAAAATATATATAAGATAATATATATATATATATATTACTTGCGTATTTTTCGACGACGAGTACGAAGCACGGACGATCCCGTCACACTTATTATCACCATACACTTTCACCATGAGCCATCACTAAAGAAACTTTTATCATAAACCACTTTTGAAATTATACTTTACCACACGACAAGCAAGAAATACACGAGCACTTTGACACACGTAAACCTTTCAAATGAGTCAAAACGTTTAAAACCGCGAATAGTACACTAAGACTTACCATACTGCTCTAGGTCGCGTGTCAGAGCGGTTGCACTGTGTCGTTTGTTTACTAGCAGATTGCTACTGTTAAGGTGAGTTTATAGCCCCATTTTTATATGAATTGTTTTATAAACCTTGGGGTGAGAAACATGCAAAACTATTTTCATGGACCTAAAACTGAACTTTTGTTTTTGCACACTAGCATGCGGATAACCTAAGTATGTATGATCCCACTATTGCCCAATATCATCAACCGTCAATTCCTGCAGGAAGCGCGAGTGATATAAATAGATCTATTCGGGGTGACTCCCCCGTTCGGTTGGCTCGGCAGGTCAACACGAACGTATACCATGTCGGATTTGCTGAGTGTCTCGGGATAAACACTCGCGGGCACCTTTGTTATGCTATGCCGGTTAGGCATATTGTTTGTCGTAGCCTCGGTTGTATGAGCTTAGTGTTAGCATTCGGTTAGTGTGTGCCTGCTGATTTATTTGTTATGGTCCATATGTGCTTATTTATTATAAACCTATGAACTCATCAGCGTTAGCTGACTTTTAGCATGTTTTCTCAGGTGTTTGAGCATGTATTTGATGAAGGCATGGCATGACATCGGTCATAAATACCAGAAGTGTTTTTACACATGAACTAAACTCTGATTGGGACAGTCATGTTAAATGGGCCTTGTTTTATTTAAACTGAACTTGATGTATGACATTTTAAATTTGAAAATGTAAACTATTCTTAAAACGGATTTTTAAATCCGTTCCCTATATCTGTGTGTTGTGATTACCAATTTAGTAGCACCCATACATGTATGCTTCCACAAATCCAGATTTTTGGGGGTGTTACAGATTGGTATCAGAGCCTCGGTTATAGAGAACTAAGTACATATAAACCCTAAACTATAACCACTTTTATGAAAAACGTGTTCCTTATGACCGCCAGATGCATGCCTGCCTCGTTTGCCATGACTTGACCGCTATTTGTTTTATATGATTAAGTGTTATACTATGTTGTTTGAGTATTTTACTTAACATATATGATATAAGTATTTTCTATATACTTACACACGCCATACCATATTTGTCACAGACCATGTCTCTCTATTTCGATGTTCGTGTTGAGGTACTCGCTGTTGGACACACTTCCCCGCTTCGACGACCAGTTCCATTCCCGGATGACCTGTTGATGGAGGTTGTCCGAGCAGCTACTCAGACCACACACACCACTCCAGCATCTACCTCACCATACCTACCCCGCTATGCCACAGCCCACCGTTCTTCACCAGCTCAGCTCTACACCCTCACCCAGCATACTCACACTACCCCATCCACCGAGATCCCTAGCACCAGCCGTCGCACTACTCGTATGTCGGTACATTCACGATACCGCCTACGATTCTCAGACTTACCAGATCTATCACTCCGGAGGAGGACCCGATCAGCATATGAGGGTACCTCTATTTCATCATCATCTCACTCACCCATGTCATCACCAGACCATTCCCCTCCCCGCCAGAGATTATGGAGGTCTATTGAGTCTTATTCTGACGAGGATGAGGATCCAGTGCAGGGTCAGGCAGAGCCTACACCAACAGTGACAGCACCAGCCGAGCACGCTCTTGATTGTGCATGCGTAGATAGAGACAGGGGTTTACAGATAAGTTCAGATCAGGTAATGATGCCACGAAATGGCAAGGGCATCATGGAGGATGTGCAGGGGGTATTTGAGATAGGGCAGAGCTCCAGGGCTGCCCAGATGCAGGGTTTTAGTGATACTCAGTGGGTTCACATTACTTGTAATACCAGCACGGGTGTGCGTGCTGCTAGTCCGGAGTACACTCCATCATCTTCATCGTTCGTGCCACCTCCATCTCCGATACCTTCTCCACTTCCATCACCAGTGGCTTCTCCACTTCTGTTAGCCTCACCGGCTGAGGACGAGGAGCCTACTGCCATGGAGCAGGTATGGATACAACTTGCGAATCATGCCAGTTTGCTCGATGTGCACTCAGACCAGATTAAGAGATTGGAGCAGCCAGATCGCATTTAGGGTATCGAGCAACGAGTTGGGACTGTTGACCGGGCTGCATGTGTGTTGTTCGAGGAGATGTTTACTGATAGGCGTGAGATGGTTGGCCTGAGAGCCAGAATTGAGGCATCAGAGAGATCACACGGTAGGGAGCTCAAGGTATTGGATTCTAGGGTTGTCGGTTTGGGCAGAGGCCAAACTAGGATCTTTGGTAGATTAGGTGGTCTCGAGCTGGCAGTGAGGAGAGCTCGAGGCACTGATCGCACACAGTGACAGATGATCATGACTGCTGAGTATATGATTGGCGCTGTGATGAGGGAGAACCAAGAGCTGCGACACCGTGTTGATCATTTGGAGGCTGCCATCGAGGGATGACTGCAGCGTTCGAGCAGTTACGCCTTGAGCGTGACCGAGCTTAGATTAGTTTTCATTAGATGGTTTATTCCATAAACCGATGAGTTATCAGTTAGTGATGAACTATTGAACTTGCTTGTAATTTTGTGTACTTCTATTCTATTCGATATATATAACAAGCTTGGTTTATCTATTCGATTGTTCGTTTCCTCTATGGTTGACCTTTATTCTTGCATTCTGTCTGTGATATCCATATAATCATGTGACACTTTCACTCTATACTCGAGATCTCATTTATCGTCATCTTCTTGTGATGCAGATAAATGGCACCCAAGCGAAAGTCAACCAGAGTCACACGAGGACAGACTGCTGACACACCTGCCCCAGCAAGAGCTGTGCATGGCAGAACTGCTAAAAATGCCACCCCAGCAAGAGCCGCGCGATGCATAACCGCTGAGACGCCACCCCAGCCAGGGCCGCGGCAAACCCACCTGTGGTGAACCAAGCAATGCTAGATCAACTTGTCAATGATCGTGTGGCTGCATGATGAACTCAAATAAGTACATTTTATTATCATCATTTATCCTATTTATTTGACTTTTTTTATTATATTATGTATGAGAATTGATACTTAATCGTTTACTTTTGTAATTCTCAGTTAAAAACAAGCATTTGGTTAAACTTAGCTATTATGGACTAAAAATGGAGAAAAATGATCAAGATTGGAAAAGGCTGCTGAAATGAAGAGATTGAAGACCATTGCCTGACTTTGAAGAATGCACGCATGCAATTCTGTCATGCGTTGCATATGAAACTTTGGTCAACGAAGAAGAACCAACTTGTTCTACTCCAGATGCGCCGCATTATACTTCTTACATACGGCGCATCACTATCAAGATTTCACCAGTTTCGATCCAAGATATAAGAAGACATGCGCCGCATACAGTTATGAAGATACGCCGCATCTCAAGGCGGTGTACGAATATTCTGGAATATAATAACCTTGGACCCCACGTGAAGTTAAGTCAATGCGCCGCATCTACTTATTCAATGCGCCGCATCTTACCTCAGACAGAAACTATAAATACCCCAAGGCCAGACGAATTTCAGAGACTTTTGACGTACGTGCCATATATCCCTAGACGAGCGAACGAATTCAGACGAATAGGCAGCACAAGACACACCCGAACGAAGATACAAGAGCTGTAAGAAGGTCCTGCATGTGTTTAATTCATTAAGTAGTTTTGTTTCATTGTATTAGTACACTTTAATTCATCAGGATTGGTGGCTTGTGTAATGTGACAACGGAAAGGTTGCACTCCCTTAAAACTGCTTTCCCATTAATTAAAGTTTATATGTTGATGTCTTTGGTGACTTTTATTAGTGCATTGATAACCTCTGTGTCTATTAGTGGCTTGTCGTATGTGACTACGGAAGATCATATTGCTCCCACGGTTATAACTAACTTGATCACTTAGGAATAAATTTTAGACATAAGTAATCATTAAGGGTTTACTCGCCGATTAATTAGAGCCAACGAGAAAGGGTTAATTACATACACTTCATATAAAACTAGCAATAAAACAAGTGACAAGCTACTTAATTATCAGGACAGGTCTTCTTATTGTCTCAAGTATTTATCTGTGTACGTGCGTGCTTATCGCTGATTCGTGCTCATTAGTTTATTTTATTATTTAATTGCAACCAAAACGTGCCAGTCTCTCAGGCTGAACCCCCTTGCGTTAGATTAGGTTGTATAATTGATTTAAGATATTAAAATACTGATTAGAATAACTAGATAAAACGTTCCACTCTTAGTGATCGACACTCTACTTACCATTATATTCATACTGACCGGGTACACTGCTCGTTAAGTGTGTGTGTTATTGATAAGTCGGCTAAATATAAATTTAAAACTTGAGTAGGCATTAATACTGCTAAACCGCAACGACACATCACGCGCATCAAGTTTTTGGCGCGCTGCCGGGGAGTGAATTGTTATTATTTGTTAATTTGATTAGTATTTTAATTAGGTTTTTTTTTCTTTTTAATTTTTAGATTTTAACCGCTAACCGTGTTGTGTATTAGATTAATTGCATTCATTGTATTATTTGCATATTTTCTGTTTTGTGTGTTATTTGTTTTCTTTATTTTTGTTGCTTTTCGTTTGTGTTTATTTTTGTTTTTATTTTTCTGTTTTTCTGTATTCTGCTATCGTTGTACTGAGCTAATTCAAACGATACGGCGCATCTATTTTCATAGATACGGCGTATTGCGTTTAATTTTTATAAAAATACAACGCGTTTAATTAATTCGAATACGGCGCATCTTTCCCCAAGATACGGCGTATTCTGTTTTTAATAAGAAATTTTTCTAAACGTTAACGCCATACGGCGCATCTGTTTTTACAGATACGGCGTATTTATTATTTTAATTAAAAACAGTTTTCGAATTATTAAACAGATACGACGTATCGATCTTTATCGATACGGCGCATCTTACTGAATCAAAAATCTTGTATTTTGAAACGTAACAAAATACGGCGCATTAACTTTTGTTAATACGACGCATTTAATTTTAATAAGTATAATCGATTTTTGATAATTTAAATTGATACGGCGCATTCTAGATTCTAAGCGGCGTATCTATTTTCTGAATAAAAGTCTGATTAAATTTTAACGATTATAAGATACGGCGTATCCAACTTTCTGGATACGGCGCATCGTCTGCAAATATCAGCAACTTTTTCTTATTCCCGAACGGAAAATATTCTAACTTACCCTTACACTAGGAAGCTTTTACTTTGAAATCTTCTTGTCTTTAATTTTCAGGAAAAATGTTCGATATTTTCCCAAACTGGTTCGGAAGACCCCGAAGAAACCTTACTATGGAAGAGTTTGCACTACTAATCGCCCAGACGAATGAAAAAGAACATTATGAAGTGAGAAACTTTATTAATGAATTCAAGGGTAGTCATGAGCTGTTACTAAAGGAACAAAACAACATGATTAATGGATTGGCAATTGAAGTGCGCCAATTGTCAACGGTGCTCGACAAGGTTCTTTTGGTAAAACACGATATGAAGGGAATTACAACTAGAGGCGGAAAGTCAACCTTTCAAATCGGAGAGACACCCGAGGATAGCGGCACAAACAAGATTTCCCCTGAATCTGTATCATCTGAACAAGAGTAACCAAAAGAGATTAGTCCAGAACCTGTAATCCGAGAAGAACCTTCTGATAAACTCAAACGATCAACACTACCTTTTCCACATAGGGTAAGGAAAGAGAAAGAAGATGCCTATCAAAGGAAGTTCCTGGAAAATCTCAAGCAGCTGCAGCTAAGCATACCATTTATGGAAGCCCTAGTGCAAATGCCAAAATATGCTAAATATCTGAAGAGCTTGCTTACAAACAAGTCTAAACTTGAAGAAGCCTGCACTGTAACAATGGGGGAAAGAAGCTCAGCAGCATTGCTCAACAAACTTCCGTCTAAAGAAAAAGATCCAGGGAGTTTCACTATTCCTTGTCAAATTAAAATTTTGCATATTGAAAATGCTTTAGCTGACCTAGGAGCTAGTATAAGCCTTATGCCCTCTTCTATGTATGAAAAATTAGGTCTTGGTGAACCAAAACCTACTAGGATGTGCTTAGAACTAGCTGATAGGTCCATACAATACCCATTAGGAATAGCTGAAAATATATTAATAAAAGTTGATAAATTTGAATTACCTATCGACTTTGTTATCCTCGATATGCCTGAAAATTCTAGAACTCCTATAATATTAGGACGACCATTTTTAGCCACTGCTAGGGCCATAATTGATGTTTTTAATAAAAAGATAACTCTTACCATAGGAAAAGATGAGGTTGAGTTTAACATGGAACAATCTATGAGTAAAGATAATTCCGATGACGATGAATGCTATAATATCGATGTTTCTGATGACACGATTAATCAATTTACTCAGAAATTATTAAAAAGTAATTTGCTTGATTCTTTTCTGCTTAAAAATTTAGAAAACACAATTGCTATAGAAGATCAAGTTGATGAGAATACTATTGATAATAATTTAGCTGCTGACTCTGCTGTATGTAACGCCATACGGCGCATCGAAAATATCAATGCGGCGTATCTATCTGATGACAGCAGCAATATAATTAAAGAACAAGTTTATTCCGCTAGTGCTACTGAAATTGATAATGTTAAACCTGTGCTTAAGGATCTCCCTTCTACTTTGGAGTATGCCTATCTAAATGGGAACACTAATTCGCCCGTTATTATTGCATCTGACTTAACGCCAAAAGAAAAAGAATCACTTTTGCAGGTACTGTATAAACGAAGGGGAGCATTAGCGTGGAGTATGTCTGATATTAAGGGAATTAGCCCGTCATTTTGTACACATAAAATCCTTATGGAGGATGAATTCAAACCAACTATCCAACCTCAAAGGCGTTTGAATCCAAAAGTCCAAGATGTGGTGAAAAATGAAATTGTGAAATTACTTGACTCCGGACTTATCTACCCAATTTCCGACAGCTCGTGGGTCAGTCCTATCCACGTTGTACCAAAAAAGGGAGGAATGACGGTAGTACTCAATGACGACAATGAGCTAATCCCTTCAAGAACTGTTACCGGATGGAGAGTTTGCATCGACTACCGCAAACTCAATGATGCTACGCGAAAAGATCACTTCCCTCTTCCATTTATTGATCAAATGTTAGAAAGACTATCAGGACATGATTATTATTGTTTTTTAGATGGTTTTTCAGGTTTCTTCCAAATACCCATTGCCCCCGAGGATCAAGAGAAGACGACTTTCACCTGCCCTTATGGAACCTTCGCCTATGATATGGTAGGAGACTTTATGGAAGTCTTCATGGACGACTTCTCGGTGTTCGGTAACTCATTTAGTGATTGTCTCTTTAAACTTGATAAAATGCTTGCTAGGTGTGAAGAAACTAACCTTGTTCTTAATTGGGAAAAATGTCATTTTATGGTTAGAGAGGGAATTGTGTTAGGACATAAGATTTCTGGGAAAGGTATAGAAGTCGACAAAGCTAAAATTGATGTAATTGCCAAACTACCTTACCCCACTAACGTAAAAGGTGTTAGAAGTTTTTTAGGGCATGCTGGATTTTATCGTAGGTTCATAAAGGATTTTTCAATGATATCTAGGCCTATGACCCAATTATTGCTAAAAGATGCGAAGTTTGATTTTTCTGAAGATTGCAAAAAGGCATTTAATATACTTAAAGAAAAACTAACTACTGCACCTATTATAATTTGCCGGATTGGAATTTACCTTTTGAACTAATGTGTGATGCTAGTGATTATGCTGTTGGAGTTGTACTTGGCCAAAAGATAGAAAAGAAATTTAAGCCAATTTATTATGCTAGCAAAACATTAACTAATGCCCAAGAACACTACACCACCACGGAAAAGGAACTTCTAGCAGTAGTTTTTGCATTCGATAAATTTAGGTCCTATCTTATATTGTCAAAAACTATGGTTTACACTGACCATTCTGCTTTGAAGTATTTGTTCAATAAACAGGATGCCAAGCCAAGGCTTATTAGATGGGTTTTATTGCTCCAAGGATTCGATATTGAAATTAAAGATAAAAAGGGTGCCGAGAATCTAGCTGTTGACCACTTATCTAGACTTGAAAACCCTAACATGGAGGTGCTTGATGAAAGGGAAATCGCTGATGACTTTCCTGATGAACACCTTATGATGGTAAGAATTAGGAGCAATGATAATGGACCATGGTATGCCGACTATATAAACTTTATTGTTGCAAATGAAATTCCAAAAGGGTTAACATCCGACGAGAAGAGAAGGTTTCTAACTCGAGCTAGTGAATATATTTGGGATGAACCTTATGCCTTCAAACTATGTCCTGACAATATTATACGAAGATGCGTAGATGGAGATGATGTCCCAACAATATTGGCACATTGCCATTCAGGGCCGACGGGGGGACATCACGGTGCAGTTATTACAAGAAGAAAAATCCTTGATGCAGGATTTTATTGGCCCACTATGTTGGATGATGCAAAAGATTATATAAAAGGATGTGATGCGTGTCAACGATCCGGAAATATTACATCAAGAAACGAAATGCCACAAAAACTATATCCATGTATGTGAAGTTTTCAACATATGGGGATTGGACTTCATGGGACCGTTTCCTGAATCTAAAGGAAATAAATATATTTTGGTTGCTATTGATTACGTATCAAAATGGGTAGAAGCGCAAGCGTCACCAACAAACGACAGCAGGGTAGTACTTAAATTTTTACAAAGTTTGTTCGCTAGGTTTGGAGTTCCGAAGGCATTGATTAGTGATAGAGGAACACACTTTTGTAATCACCATTTAGGAAGAGCCCTGCAACATTATGGAGTGTATCATAGGGTTTCCACTGCATACCATCCTCAATCCAATGGGCAAACTGAAGTAACCAATAGAGCTATAAAACGGATTCTTGAAAAAACGACTGGATTTAATCCGAAAGGGTGGTCTGACAAGTTAAATGATGCTTTATGGGCATTTCGTACAGCTTATAAGACACCGACGGGATGCACTCCATTTCATCTTGTATACGCAAAAGCATGCCACCTACCGGTCGAAATCGAACAAAGTGCATATTGGGCTTTGAAGCAATGTAACATAGATATGGAAGCTGCAACGAAGTATCGTTTCATGGAACTTAATGAACTCTACGAACTAAGAGATGAGGCCTATAGTAACACTAAGATCTACAAAGAAAGAACTAAAAGATGGCATGACTCGAGGTTATGTGGAGACAAAATGTTTACTATTGGGGAAAAAGTACTGCTATTTAATTCTCGATTAAAAATGTATCCAGGTAAACTTAAATCAAGATGGACGGGTCCGTTCGTTGTCAAGAAAGTGTATCCATATGGGACTATTGAAATATGCGATAAAAATGGTTATATATTCAAGGTAAACGGGCAACGAGTTAAAAAATACTTTGATAATGAAATTGAGGATACTGAGAGAGAGGTAGTGGAGTTTGAGCCCGAAGTACTAAAATAAGGAGCTGAACGTGAGTCTAACTTGAAGACTCTGGAATAAAGACAAGTGCTGACCGGGAGACAACCCGGAAAATTTTTACTATTCTGTTCTGTGTCGAGTCAGTCAGGCCCGCAGAAGATACGGCGCATCTCCATCCTAAGATGCGACGCATCTCCTGCACTGGTCATATCTTATTTTATTTTCTGCATTTTTATTTTTAACTTTAAAACTCTTTTTATCAGTTTATTTTAATGCGGCGCATCCCTGGTTAAGGATGCGACGCATCTTTTATTCTGATTCGTATTTATTCCAGGCTCGATACGGCGTATCTTCTTCCATAAGATACGGCGTATCGACTGACCTGATGATTTTCAGTTTTAATTTTTACATTTTATTTTTTCTAACTACTAATGTATTATGCAAGTTTGAACTTTCTTAACTCAGGTGTGTTAAAGTCTTGATGGTATTATAGATTCCTGCATTTCATGTGGATACATCAATTATGAAGCTTAAACGTTCTCATCCACAAGAAGTTGATTTTTGCCCTTATAATAATGGAGGATCATACCGAGCAAATCTCAGGGGAGTTTTTCTGTTCTAATTCTTTTATTTTTCCAGTTTTTAACCTTTGATACAAACAACGAGGACGTTGTTTAACTTAAGTGGGGGGATTGGAGAATTAGAACACTTACTTGTCCTAAACTTTTTCAAAAATTATGCTTAAAATGCGCTTAATATATCAAAATTAAAATTTTTAGCATGTTTTTGTTTAAGATCTAAGTTGCATAGCTGCACACATAACGTTATTTTCAAAAATTGTGAACTTTTCAAAAATTCACAAATCTATGAGTGTGCCGGTGACTTGTAAACTTTAGAACTTGGCTTGTATACTATTCGAGACCACCATAATAAGTATTATTTATATTTGGAATGACTTGTCTAAATTGGTAAATTTCTAGGATTACACCCAAATAGCCTTTATATGTTATGTGATATTAGCTAACTACACTGGTTAGTTAACCCCCGTATAAACCATTTGTTACTCTCATTTTTAGAGTAAGATACCCCTAGAAAAACACTCAGAGCCATTCCTTTCGTTTCTTACACCTTTGTTATAATGTTTCGTTACACCCTTACACCTTAGCCTACCCTGTAGATTAAAATCCGTGGTTGGTTAATTGCTTTAGGCAAAGTGTGTTTCCTTACATTACCTGTGTTCGCGTGTGTAATTCATTATCTTTGGTTGAGTCAGGAAATTGCACAATGCAATTGGAGTGAAAGTAAATATTGTATATCTTTGAGTTTATTTTTCGTGTGTTTACTACTTTCACTATTACTGTTATTTCGAAGTCATGAAAAGTATGGAAAAATTATCCAGAGTTATCGTTATAGTGATGTGTGAAATTTTACACATCTATGTTTATGTTTAAAAAAAATAATAATAAGAAAAAAAAAATAGAAAAAGAAGAAAAAATAGAAAAGGAAAACAAAAAGGAAAAGTTGGAAGTTTGTTTAACCAACTTATGTAAAGTTTTGTATTAAGTGGTCGATATCACCACTATTTGTTATATATTACATCTATGGATTGAATGGGAGTTGAACGTTATGGGAACGCCAACTAAGGATATTCTTTGATTAAGATCTTGTTGAGTATAATTCGCGTCTACCTAAAGCGTGTGTTTCAAGTGTTAAAGCGTGAGTTATTCAATGATATGAGTCTTATTCATGAAATGGTTGGGATAGCAATTAACCACACTTAGGATTTTAATTTATCTGTTTTGTTTATTTTTCATTTTACACCAATTTGTATCCCAAATATTATCCATACCCTATATTATTCTTTATCCAAACCTTTGATTTATTGAGATTAGGGATTTGAGCAATCTTAAGTATCGTAGTCGTGAATTCGGCTATGTATTTATGATTTTGTCGCCCTTTTTGATATAATATTATTGGTGAAGATTACTTGGTCCTATCTTTAGCCTATTCGAGTTAAGGATTTGAGCAATTGCAAGTATCGTGTTCGTGGATTCGATCATGTATTTGTGATTTTGTCGCCTTTTCTGGAATTTGAGATCGATAGAGATTAAGAAGAATGATTAACCCTTAAACCTCAAAACCCTTTTTACCGCTTTAGACTTGTTATTCCTTGGCTTTAGTGAGGGAGATGTGTATACTTGCCAAGCTTATGATAGAATATTCGTCACGACTGGACAGTTAAACGATTAGATTTGCTTTTATCAAATATTTTATTTTATTCCTAATTCGTTAAGTGTTTGGTTGTGTGATTATGATAAAACGAATACATGCTTAAATATAAAAATTAATCCTAATATCTTTTAGGATATATTTTCATAAGATTAATTCTAAGGTTTACTTGGGGACAAGTAAAGTTCAAGTGGGGGGATATTTGATGAACTCAAATAAGTACATTTTATTATCATCATTTATCCTATTTATTTGACTTGTTTTATTATATTATGTATGAGAATTGATACTTAATCGTTTACTTTTGTAATTCTCAGTTAAAAACAAGCATTTGGTTAAACTTAGCTATTATGGACTAAAAATGGAGAAAAATGATCAAGATTGGAAAAGGCTGCTGAAATGAAGAGATTGAAGACCATTGCCTGACTTTGAAGAATGCACGCATGCAATTCTGTCATGCGTTGCATATGAAACTTTGGTCAACGAAGAAGAACCAACTTGTTCTACTCCAGATGCGCCGCATTATACTTCTTACATACGGCGCATCACTATCAAGATTTCACCAGTTTCGATCCAAGATATAAGAAGACATGCGCCGCATACAGTTATGAAGATACGCCGCATCTCAAGGCGGTGTACGAATATTCTGGAATATAATAACCTTGGACCCCACGTGAAGTTAAGTCAATGCGCCGCATCTACTTATTCAATGCGCCGCATCTTACCTCAGACAGAAACTATAAATACCCCAAGGCCAGACGAATTTCAAAGACTTTTGACGTACGTGCCATATATCCCTAGACGAGCGAACGAATTCAGACGAATAGGCAGCACAAGACACACCCGAACGAAGATACAAGAGCTGTAAGAAGGTCCTGCATGTGTTTAATTCATTAAGTAGTTTTGTTTCATTGTATTAGTACACTTTAATTCATCAGGATTGGTGGTTTGTGTAATGTGACAACGGAAAGGTTGCACTCCTTTAAAACTGCTTTCCCATTAATTAAAGTTTATATGTTGATGTCTTTGGTGACTTTTATTAGTGCATTGATAACTCTGTGTCTATTAGTGGATTGTCGTTTGTGACTACGGAAAGATCATATTGCTCCCACGGTTATAACTAACTTGATCACTTAGGAATAACTTTTAGACATAAGTAATCATTAAGGGTTTACTCGCCGATAAGATTAGAGCCAACGAGAAAGGGTTAATTACATACATTTCATATAAAACTAGCAATAAAACAAGTGACAAGCTACTTAATTATCAGGACATGTCTTCTTATTGTCTTAAGTATTTATCTGTGTACGTGCATGCTTATCGCTGATTCGTGCTCGTTAGTTTAGTTTATTATTTAATTGCAACCAAAACGTGTCAGTCTCTCAGGCTGAACCCCCTTGCGTTAGATTAGGTTGTATAATTGATTTAAGATATTAAAATATGATTAGAATAACTAGATAATACGTTCAACTCTTAGTGATCGACACTCTACTTACCATTATATTCATACTGACCGGGTACACTGCTCGTTAAGTGTGTGTGTTATTGATAAGTCGGCTAAATATAAATTTAAAACTTGAGTAGGCATTAATACTGCTAAACCGCAACAACACATCACGCACATCACTGCAGCACTCGCAGCAAACAACTCAACCACCAACACCGGAACATCAAGGCCAGTGACTAACAACCGTGGCTGCATTTACTCTGAATTCCGAAAAGATCATGGTTGGAGGTTTCGGAGGGACAGAGGGAGCCGTTGGTCTGACTAAGTGGATTGAAAAGCTGAAAACCGTGTTTCGAATCAGTGGTTGTAATGATGATGATAGGGTCAAATATGCATCTTTCACTTTTATGGATGCCGCTTTGACCTGGTGGAACAACTACATGAAATCTGCCAACATGGATGTTGCTTATGCTATGCCGTGGGATGACTTCAAGGAGTTAGTGCTCAGGAAGTATTGCCCACGCAATGAGGTCAAGAAGTTGGAGAGAGAGTTTTGGAACTTGAAGGTACAGAATAACAACATGGCCGCTTACAACCAGAGATTTCAGGAACTGGCTTTGCTATGCTCTGAAATGGTTCAGACTGAAACAAGATTGCTTGAATGGTATGTCGGAGGTTTGCACAAGTCAATAAAGGGAAATGTGACTACCTCAAAGGCTACAGATCTCCATGAGACCATGGAAGTGGCTAACAAGTTGATGGACCAAGAATTGGAGGATGTCCCAGAAAAGAGTATTGACAACAAGAGAAAATGGGAAAACCATTCTAAGGGCACCAACAATAACTCACAAAACAAGAGGCAAGAAGCGGCAAAGGCTTACACAGCAGGGTCAAGTGAGAAAAATGGGTATGATAGATAAATTAAAACTAAAATTAAAAGAAACAGAAACCAAAAAACAAATATTTTTGTTTTCTAAAGAAACAAAAAATAATAAACGGGTCGGGGTCGGATCAGTGTCTTTTGACTTGCTAATCCGACCCACTAACACGAATTGCCACCTCTAGGTTTAATACATCAAGAGAATAACATGACGGTCTATCTCATGTATTTTTGTTTTCTAAAGAGCTACTTTTAGCAAAACTCAAATTTCAATTTGGATTTTTAATTTATGGCTTGATCGGGTTCTCGCGTGATACAAATGGTAAATGGGTTTTTTAAAACAAATTTTGTTATAGGTTTCAAGTGCAAGAGCGATATCACGCTACCAAGTATCGGTTTATCTGGATTGAGGCTATAAAACAAAACCCAATTTGGTCTTGTTAAACTTTTAGTTGATCAAGTTTGAGTCGGATCGAACTAAACAAGCAAAACATATTTAACCCGATATTCGACCTTATGTGGTATCCGGGTTAACACGAACAACCTTAGTAAGATTGCTAGCTCAATTAACCCGACCCCAATAGTTTTGCTCGTACATGGTTATCCATTTGAGTGGGTTGGTTTGAATTGACTTTTTGTTCATGTGACTTGTACCGTTATGTCAAGCTTTTATTTCATCTTTGGATCAAGTCACCTCTTAGAGTTCCTTTCTTCTCATCCTTAGTACACTCATGTCGTCGATTCCTAATATAAGAAACCCACCCCTTGTTAGTAAATAATCACTATTAAGCCTATTGGGCAAATAAATAAACATTGATCAAATGAGATACTTTAACTATACTTAAGTTAAACGGTAGTTCTTTATGATAATTATACTTTCATTCACAAGAAGATACAAAATAAAATAAATAAATAAAAAAGCAATTTTGGCCCAACAAAAATATTAGTTAAAAAGGAACAATTTAAAAAATTGGTGTAAACAACTTAAAAGAAAAAAATGATACTAACTCATAAGTTTGTTGGTGATTTTAGTGTCATCACTTATGTTTTATGTAATTGTGATTTACTTGAGATCAATGGCTCAATTAAGTATAGCTTACAGTCGAGTTAGGAGGTGCGGAGTGCACACTCGTTTCAGCTAGCTTGATGCCGCCACGAACAAAGAGCGGGGGTCAAGGGGGCCGCACCCCTTGCGGGGTCAAGGGGCAGAGCCCATTGCTGGGGTCCAAAACCTAAACGATTTTTGGGATTCTGGTATTACCCGTTTTATTTCCAAACAGTTTTTCCCACCAAAAGCCACTTATTTTCCCCAACAAGCATGACCTTTCCCGCCAACCGATTTTAACTAACTTTCTGTTATATATTTTCATTATATATTGGTCTCTTCCATAACAAAACATATATAACAACTTTCTGTGTATTGCTTTGATTTCTCGTGCCTTAGAAACAAAGTGTTGTTCTCTGTCTTATCCAATTGAGGATTTTGTGAAACTCGAGGCATATATGGTGAAAATACTTCAATCTGAAAGTGATCTCAACACGATTCAGAGAATATATCAGGATTATTACCACCCACACACACCCAAATTCTAACAAAGTTGGCAGTAGGCTGTTGAAGTAAAGTTCCGCTAGGCGAGTCCGGAGGGCTGCTGCGCTCCGTCCGTCCTTGCTCCGAGCTGGAAGCGTACTGCAAACAAACAAGAAGGAAACCGTTAAAGGGGTCCCGAGGCCGAAGCCCCGGGAACCACCCTCCAACGGTCAAGTCAGCACCTCGTATGTAGAGGATTTATGTGTACTGTGAACAGTGTATTGTGTGTGTGTTATCAGATAATATGTGAGAGAATATGATATGAATTACATTTGATGTAAATGAGATATGGAGTAGTATTTATAGAGAGAGATACCTCGATACCTGTGTTACCTTGGGAAGCGTAGTGTCAGACCACGTGCTATGTGTCAGACCACGTGGGAGACACAATCCCGGGAAATCTGGGACGTCAGTAGTTGATGGGACTGCTTACTGTAGATGGCAGCGGTCCGCTCCGTAGGTGTGTCCGGAGGTGAGACAGTCCGAACGGGATGAGACGTCCGGACCCGAAAGCATAGTCCGACGAGTCGTGTCGTTCGGACACCTACACCAACATGTCCCCCCCTGTATTGTAGTATCGGTTGAAGACCGATAGTGCAATACTTAAACAATATCTTTACGGCTTTCGTCCTGTGCTTCGGATTCATACAACCGGTATTGCATTGTTAGTAAAATACTGACGATATAGTACTTTAAAGAGTACCTTATGGCCTTTCGGCCTGAGTTGTTCGGACTAGTGTTGCATTTGCGCCAATTTGTTGAAGTAAAACCTTGTAGGAAGGTCCCACTTCTATGTATCGTCCTTCGGAGTGATTCCTTCGGACCTTGCTTATGGTCCTTCGGCCTGTATCATTCGGACATGCCTTTCATCCCAGTGGGCCATAAACCGGTGGTTCATACGATGAGTTGAGTCTTTTAGACCATATACGCCCTCGTCTGTTTCCTGTACTAATAAAACATAATTCCGGAGGCACAAACGCCAATTTGTTGAAGTAATAAGCTGAATGTTACAAACAATACATAATTTCGGAGGCACAAATTCATATGTTTGATACACTTATTATTTAAGTTCAGCGGGTAGACATCGGCACGAGGTCCGCGTTTAATTTGTCTACAATCGGCGGGTAGACATCGGCACGAGGTCCGCGTTTAATTTGTCTACAATCGGCGGGTAGACATCGGCACGAGGTCCGCGTTTAATTTGTCTACGGTCAGCGGGTATATAAATTATTATCATGTGGACATATAAATAACACGGAGTAAGAGGTTAAGATACTTACAAAAGTGAAGTTGATGTAGACTGTTCTCATCACATGGGGGACAAAAGAAAAGCAAATATACTTTCCCACAGCCAAAACGTGTTGACTTTCTTGTAAAGAACAAAAGGAAAAAGTATTTCCCACTGCCCAAAAATTCTGAATTCACATGTCATCAGTCATCCACATATAGGCACATTAATACTAGCTACTCTCTAAATAGCCAATAACTTGTAGTAAAAAACTAAACGGAAATTCAACGGAAATTATTACTCAGCAATCCCATCCGACCACTCGCCGGAAATTCCACAGAAATAGCTTGCTACCACTCAACGGAAATTGCATCACAAACATTCAAATAATATGCAAGCCGGAATACATGTATATCGGAGGGCTTCTTACATATGAAACAATCTATATAAGTGCCATATTTGTTTTATCATTAATTAGTAATGTTCAGGGAATTAGAAATGGGTTTCAGTATAAAAGAGTTACCGAAGCCCCTTTTTTTTTATCTTGGTTTCATGGCACTTAAGAGGATGAAGAGAGAAGAGGGATGAAGAACTTACAAAACCGAGTTTGAGCTTCTGTCACCAACATATCTGAACAAGATCGTTCGTCCTATATACCGGGTGAACAATGGAGATGCTTGGAAGGTGGGCTGAAAGATATGACCGGACGAGGCAATACATCTGGATGACATAACATCCGAACGAGACAATGTTTCTGAACGAGACAGTATATTCGGAGAAGATAGTGTATTCGGACAATCTTGACCAGAGGAGATTATACCGGACTGTCTATACCTGACATCATACTGGACGTCAACCCCGAACGGCCATACCAAACGGCCCACTGAAAGTGTGACCCATCATCCTAAACTCATCGGTAGAGTGAACAACGGGTCCCACGGATGGCGCCAATTTGTTGAAGTAAAGTTCCGCTAGGCGAGTCTGGAGGGCTGCTGCGCTCCGTCCGTCCTTGCTCCGAGCTGGAAGCGTACTGCAAACAAACAAGAAGGAAACCGTTATAAGGGGTCCCGAGGCCGAAGCCCCGGGAACCACCCTCCGACGGTCAAGTCAGCACCTCGTATGTAGAGGATTTATGTGTACTGTGAACAGTATATTGTGTGTGTGTGTTATTAGATAATATGTGAGAGAATATGATATGAATTAGATTTGATGTAAATGAGATATGGAGTAGTATTTATAGAGAGAGATACCTCGATACCTGTGTTACCTTGAGAAGCGTAGTGTCAGACCACGTGCTATGTGTCAGACCACGTGGGAGACACAATCCCGGGAAATCTGGGACGTCAGTAGTTGATGGGACTGCTTACTGTAGATGACGGCGGTCCGCTCCGTAGGTGTGTCCGGAGGTGAGACAGTCCGAACGGGATGAGACGTCCGGACCCGAAAGCATAGTCCGGACAAGTCGTGTCGTCCGAAGACCAACACCAACATAGGCAAATGGCAATAATGTTGTTTTGAGTATGTAGTTTCAAGTTGACTATTCAAATCATCTTATTTCAGTCACTTAGCGTATAATTAAACACAAACGTCCTTGTAGGCCTGAACTAGTTATATTCTTGTATCGAAACGCAATAAGCATTCAAACAACATTATTAAGCAATCTGTTGACGGATATGTTTGTCCGGAAGGCACATCTTGTCCGAACGGCCCATCTGCCGAAGGGCACGCTACCGAAAGGCACACTGATCCATCCGGCTAAATATCACTGTAAGTACTATGACAGATGGCAACGCCAGACTGCGCCGCCTAAGCCCGGATTTTAAGGGATCTTGTCTCACCTTTTCTTTCCCTATAAATACTACTCATTTGTTTCATTATAAAAGATATATACATGATCTCAACTAACCCAGAGCACCTCTCGGTTCATATATTATACATGTACAGTGAAACTAAATCCTCTCCATCGGAGGTTCTGACTTGACCGTCGGAGGGTGGTCCCCGGGGCTTCGGCCTCGGGACCATCTTCTAACGGGTTCTTTCTTATTTGTTTGCAGCATATTCGAAGCTCGGGACAAGGACGAATGGCACGTGAGCCTTCCAGCCTTGCCTAGCGGAAAATTGCTTCAACAAATTGGCGCCATCCGTGGGACCCTACCGTTCGATCTGCCAATGGTTTAGAACGATAGGGTCGCACTTTCGGTCCGCTTGCGGACGTTCGGCACAAGCTTCCGGGAGGGACGTTTTATATAAACGTTCGGCCCGGCTGTTCGGATACAGTGGTGACATTTCAGTCCTTATGAAGACGTTCGGTATCAACATCCGGAATGGAGGTCGAGTTTGAACGGTAACCCGGACGGACAAAGGGTCGTCCGGTATGGTTTCTTTCGGTTCGGTCATCCGGAGATACTATCTCATCCGGAGACGTTGTGTTACTCGGATTTACCGGAAGGGTACTAAAAAAAAAAAAAAGGAAAAAGAAAGAGATGTTGGGAAGATGGTAATGATAGAAGATAGTGGCGATAGGTCGAGCAAACCTGTCAACAAAGCGATGGTGTTTGGAAACGGAGTAATCATTACCGAAGCGGAAAAGTATTCCGATGGACCTTTTAGCGAAGATGGTGAGCCGGTGGGATGACCGGACGATTGCGTTTGCTTCTGGTGTTCGCGCCGGTCGGTGAGGTACTATTTCTTTCAGGCCAACTCGCCTGTTATTCTCTGGGTATGTTTTCATTTGGTTAATTGAATGATGTTGGGAATTGCTTTTTAGCTAAGATGAGTCATATAGTGGATAGTGACTTTATCAGGGATATGGATTTTTTGGGTACCCACTTCTACTTGTATTATTTTTAGCTAACTACACCTACGCATGTGAGTAAACCTTTTAGGTGGGTAGCTACTAAACTAACACACCTACCAATAAACTTTAAGCAACTTCCAGACCATACATTATTTGTGATAACTGTAGCCACATGTTAGTATACTCGTGTATTTGATTACTTATTGTTGCTATATCAGAACAAGTCTAGCTCAATTAAAAATATGCGACATAGATGATTAGATAGTTACTTAAAAAGAAAAATGAAGGGAGATAATAGTACGATACCTCTATGGATTGTTACGATCCCGTTGTGACCTTTTCATTTATTTACGCAAGAGAAATATTTTATTCCTCATATTTAACGGGAGAAAGCAAAAAAGCTTTCGAGTTTTGTTCCACAGGAAAGGCAAGCTTCGGATCTAACGATCGTGGAAAACACTCCGGTGATTTCGTCCGGACGTCACATTTCGTCCGTACCATGCTAAAAATCTCCATCGGTTATGCTACGAGTTTTCATATTTTATTGTGCAGGAACAACACCCATTGTAGACAGATTAAAAACGACCGGTGTGTCGATGTCTAACCATTGTGACTTTTATGTATCAATGCATGTGAAATATTATGTCTTTAATATCTAACGGAAAAGACGCAAGCTTTCATGTTTTACCTGGCAGGTATAACAACTGCAAATTTCTGAACATAAGTAGAAAGTGGCCCACCCCTCCGAGAGATGAGCGCCCCTCGGAGATCTTGTGGTCAATGTTCATTTCCACTCTGGACATAAGTAGAAAGTGACCCCTCCGACAGGTTCGCGTCTTTCGGAGATCGTGTGGTCAATGTTCAAAGTCTAGCTCCAACGTAAGCTTGTACCTCCGGGAAGGGTCAAACTTGAACCCTTCTGGTAATAAAAAACAAGCGGTACGTTCATAACCCGAATGTATGCCGAACGCCAGCTTATACCTCCGGAAAGGGTCAAACTTGAACCCTTCCGGGAAGGGTCAAACTTGAACCCTTCTGGTAATAACAAACAAGTGTTCGGTATACGCGTGGGGTCGAAGTTTTACTTGTACGGGAAGCAGGCAAATACAACACTAGTCCAAATGACTCGGGCCGAAAGGCCGTAAGGCACAAAAGGTATTATCTAAAGTATTGCAGGTACCGAAAAGCATAAAGATATTATTTAAGTATTACATCATCGGTCTTCAACCGATAATGCAATACTGGGGGGACATGTTGACGGATATGTTTGTCCGGAAGGCACATCTTGTCCGAACGGCCCATCTGCCGAAGGGCACGCTACCGAAAGGCACACTGAGCCATCCGGCTAAATATCACTGTAAGTACTATGACAGATGGCAGCGCCAGACTGCGCCGCCTAAGCCCGGATTTTAAGGGATCTTGTCTCACCTTTTCTTTCCCTATAAATACTACTCATTTGTTTCATTATAAAAGATATACATGATCTCAACTAACCCAGAGCACCTCTCGGTTCATATATTATACATGTACAGTGAAACTAAATCCTCTCCATCGGAGGTTCTGACTTGACCGTCGGAGGGTGGTCCCCGGGGCTTCGGCCTCGGGACCATCTTCTAACGGGTTCTTTCTTATTTGTTTGCAGCATATTCGAAGCTCGGGACAAGGACGAATGGCACGTGAGCCTTCCAGCCTTGCCTAGCGGAAAATTGCTTCAACACAATCCTAAACACCACCTTGGCACCTTACATTTGATATAATTTTTGTAACTCGAGGTTGTCGCGATTTATAAAACACGGACCCTCATTTATGTTTCCATCATTGGAGCACCCGCATTGTGTTGGGTAAATAGTCGGATTTATTAACCATACAACAAAACAACAACTTTCAAGTTCAATTCTTACTAGGTGCAAACAACTTTGAAGTGACCACGCCAACTTCTTGAAAATGGAGGGTTCTACCTGGTTTAAGTCTGTGTGGCGGTGAGTTCAAAGCTTGTTAATTAGCCTGCCAAAAAATCAAAAACAATGGTTACCCTAACAAAACAACAACTTCTATCCATTTAGTATGAGGTTAAACCGTAACATTTTATCCATTTTATTTTAGGAGCGATATCATATCTCCTCGACCAAAAATGGAAAATTTCATATTTGTTCAAATCATGCTTTAAAAACATTGTATAAAATGTATTCAATGATTCTATTTTGAGTATATATAAAAGTAATGATTAAAAAAAGAGGAAGATATGAAATTTTCCCTTTATTTTAAATCACACGTAACTAATCATCTGGCAACAACTACATTATTACGTATCTTTTTTTTTTTTTTTTTGTTTTTTTGGAAATGGCAAGGATATATTACGTATCTTACTTGTAAACTTCTAAAACTACATGAATGGCTCTTCTAAATGTTATGTAACGAACCGTTTCGAAAGTTGGCTACGACTAGGTCACGTACACAAGCACTTAGAGATAATCTATAGTATTCGTATTCGTTTTTGTTATTGCGTTGATCGAGCTTGAAAAACTAAAGCATCGAAAACGTTGTCATCTTTGTGGTTCTCCAATTGCCTAATCAAACAACTACCATGAACAAGTAGCACATGGCCACGTGCATCTACAAGGGCAAAAATATTACTGTTAAAGGGATGTAGATGTGAAAACATAGTACGTAAATCATCCAAGGATGAACAAATTAATGAATGAAATTCAATTAGCAAATATCCACTAACGAAATTTGATTAAAATGCCAAAAACGTCACAAACTGAAATTATTAAAAACAATGGCCGGTTTCTAGCTAAGTAACCAACGAAACATTATAAATCAAATGTCTTCTTTTAGTGCATGGGCTCCAAGCTCTTTATGCATGTGTTGAAGCTTGCTACAAAAAGGAGTTGGAGTTGGAAAATCCGGGCGCCATATAAACCACTTGAGTTCATAAGTACAATATTCCCGTACCGTATGTACATAATCACTAATGATGGTATTCTCTATATCAATTCGCGCATGTGTTCCAAGAGGATATTTCTGATTAAACTCATTCCACGATTTAACATAAGGCTGATGTTATCCTGACACCTCCATAGGGGGTGTTTTGCAATCATTGGGTGCATCAGGCTGTTGTACTGTCTGCTTTACGGGTTGTACATTTGACTAATATAGTGTAGGTCCCACATAGTAGGGGGTGTTAGGATAAAACAACTCTTAACATAAAACAAGATACCATATTGCACATTCATCATCGGTATCTGGTGCCTATCGTTTATTTCTAATGAATATTATGTATGGATGATTGGGTCACGCTTGCCAAATACTAACAGATAAAGAACAAAAAAGGCTATCCACGCCAAACACCAAATCGCTATTACCTCCATTTTTATCATTGATATCCTTCTTAAAAGAGGATGAATACGTTGTAGCTATTGTGCACCTTGCACATACTTTTTGTTAGATGATTCCATGACGACCACTCGTTATATCCTTGAAATAGCATCAATCGTACGCATTAAACTTTGCCAAAAAAAATGTAATGACCGTAAAATAAAATGAATCTGCATATGTCTAATTTGTATTTGAGCTAAGTGATTAAAAGAAGTAAAAAAAATATTCGATGTTAGTTCATGATAAAAGCATGTTTTTAAATTGACTATATAATAACATCAACACATAAAGACCCGAAGAATTAATACCTTAAGTTCACTTGCGGCTGCTATTTGTGTTTTTTGGTCGATTTTTAGGGTGATTTTCATGGCATCATTCCATTTATATATAAGGCCCGTAATTTCTGCCATTTATATATAAGGCCCGCAAGAGCTGTGCATGGCAGAACTGCTGAAAATGCCACCGCAGCAAGAGCCGCGCGAGGCATAACCGCTGAGAACGCCACCCCAGCCAGGGCCGCGGCAAACCCACCTGCAGTTGCTCCTATCCGTAATAGGAATTTCCATCAGAACCAAGCAATGACTTCATATAAACCAAGGTGTTTTACGTGTACTTTTGCGTTCTGTCATTTTTTTGTTATGCAGACGCTAAGTTGTCTTTTTCTAGTTACATAGAATCATTCACACATTTCTACAATCATCTGAATAAGAAATACGATTGTTTGTGAATTGATGCAGGTAATTGTGGTTTTTCTATACAGTCTACGACTTAGCCATGTGCTTGTTGGAACAAATTAATTTCTCTAGAGTGATAATTGTTAGATTCATCTTGATTGTGATTGCTACTCGTTGATATGTTAATTCAGGTTTTTGTTAGAGTTTATGTATAATTATTAATATAAGTATGTCCGGTTTCGAACCCGAGACTCGGGATTGCACACAATGCGTGAGAGTTCCAATGGTTTGAATAAATTAAATATATTTTATATTTATATTTATTCATTTCACAAAACAAATACTTAACGACAGTTAGTACTTAACGGAGTTAGAGATAACGGCCGTTAAAGGACTAATTATGCAAAGTAGGAAGAGAAGGATCTAGAACCCAAATCCATTGGGTTTGTTCGGCCGATCCAACCCCTATGGGCTTGGGAGTCGGTTTGATGGAGTAAGGAACAAGCTAGGGATAGCCTATAAATACAATCCCATTGTGTTTGGTTTTTCTCTAATCTTGAATCCCCTACAAGCCAAACTTCTCTCCTTCTCTTCTCCTCTAAGCTCCAACCGATCGACCCATTTTTTAATCCCACTAGGGATTGGCGATCTAAGTAAAGCTTATAAAGTGTTTGGTTTGTTTTGTGATTTGAACATAGCTTTTCCCATTGGAATGCTAGCATTACGTGTGTACAAGAACGAGTAACAAACTTATTTTAGCTTGTGTGTTTTGGTGTTGTTCGATCCATATAAGCCCCATATTAGGGTTTATATTTTGTTCTTGGAGCACGTGATTCCTTGTTCTTGCTAGGAATCAAAAGGTACGCTTTCTTTTAGTTTTAATTAATTATATGTTTATGTAGATCCATTCCGCTGCGTGAGCTTGATGTTTATGTGTTTATAGTATTTTATGATTCACATATTCCAACAGTGGCATCATGAGCCTCGTTTTAAACATGTAATTAATTACTAAAACCTTAAAAATTGAATCTTGTTGAGATACATGCAATTTATATTTTAGGGTTTTGTTTGTTTTTTTTGTAAACCCTAAAAGTGGGTCGACACCCATATAATATTTTTAGGGTTTTAGTTTTTGATTAAAACTTGTAGAAACCCTAGGATTGCATGCAATTTTTAGGGATTAATTAATGAGTACCTAATGTGATGTCATTAATTAATTGAATTGCGTATATATATTGACATGATAATATGTGATTACATGATTATATGTGCAATATGGAATCCATGACAAAATCTTGCATATTTTTTCATGGAATGTTTTGTATTTATTTGCTACATGATTTTTTAAGATAAATCTTAAATTAGGGAAGACCCTAATATATTAATTAAAAATTGGTTATGTGCAATGTGGTGTCTAATTAATTAAAACTTACGCGGCCAAGCAATTTGGCGTCTGTGGACCATTGGGCACAATGAGCTCGAAAACCAATGGGAGTTTTATTGATTAGATACATTAAAATTCACATAGAATTATTAATAGGATTTATTGAAAAGGTTTGCATGTGGCTATATGATATTGTTAATGATCATATACGTGTTATTAAGTGTTTATTTATTTTTTCAATTACTTGTTCTTTGTGTTTAATTATGATGGATTGTAACAACAAAGAGGGTAATTTTTTAAAATAAAAAAATAAATGAACTTAATAACTATGAAACCTTTGTAGTAAACCATTTAATTGCCAAGTCTTATGTGCCGACAGTGGTTCGCTTCGCACGGTAATTTGCTCCCAGGCGAGACTAGCAATTAATAATTTACTACATAAATGTTTTAAGCTTTAAATCTTAAAGTTTTAATTGATTTGATGCGACTATACAAAAGTGGTCGAAGTGGCGGACCTATTATTGACAAACTATAAAGTGGGTATAAGGTTGGTACGCATTAAATTGTGACCTTAAAGGGGCGCTTTTTAATTAGCTTCGGCGGACGTTTGCCCCTCCGCTCGCCTGTGCGTCAATAATAGACTTACCAAGTACACCATGAAAAAGTACGAAGCATCTTAAGGCAATGTTGTAAGTTTCTCGACGCCATCAATTAAATTTTGTTGATTTAAGCTGCGAATGAGTAAACAGTTTTTTGTAGAAAACATATGATACAAAGATGAATGCATGACATCTTTGTACATATTTTTTGATTACACATCAAAAATTTATACCCTTTAAACTTAAGTAATATGCCGACCAATTAATACGGAAACACCTAAGATGACATTCTATCATTGCTAGCAGCCTCAGCTGATGTAACGATTCAAAGAATGGGAGTCAAAAGGGGTAAATTGAGCACTTTCATTGCTAGCAGTCTCAGCTGATGTGATGAAACGACGTCAATTTACACGTTTCTAAATTGGTTAACTTAATTGGGCACTTTCATTACTAGCAGCCTCAGCTGATGTAATGAAACGGCATCAAGGCATAAAGATTTGGGGATGAAACATGCTTACATTTTGCAACTGTTGTTGGCAATATAATGTAAGTCCCAAGATTTCTAGGAATTGCAATTGGATATTGGCAATTGGGAATGACCCGTACCTTATTGAGTACTTTCATTACTAGCAGCCTCAGCTGATGTAATGAAACGACGTCAATTGGGATCCTAGTTTTCAGTGAAAATTAAATGGTTATTTAACCAATGGGTGTTTAATTTTCTTGAAAAGTTTAATTATCAAAAATACTAATTTTGAACTTTTTCTGTAGAAATGGCCCAACCCGGAAACACTCCAAACATTACCTTCGCTTTCAAAATGATGATTGAAAAGGAGAAATTGACTGGGACTTGATATGTGTCGTTTTACACATATCTTTTCGTCCAATTTTCGAGTCAAAACAACCAAAAACACTTTAAAACGATCAAAAAAATGTTAAAAATATCTTTGAGATGTGTTTTTGTATTCCATATGCAAAATGATTGAAAACAGATAAAAAATGAACAAAGTTTGCATAATTGGCAAGTCTAGTCCCTCAAGCTTGAAAAAAAATAATAATAATAATAATAATAAATAAATTTTTGGTCCTTGGATTATTTTTTAGTTGGCAAAATTGGTCCTCGGATGAACTTTGAAAAGATGGCAAAAATGGTCCCTACGATTTCAATAATTACACTTTTGGTCCTTTTTGTTTAAATCCTATTCTACTCTAAAACTAAAACCAACCACAATCCACTAACCCCTTAAATTATACCCCCAACCCACCTTAAACCAAACCCAAACCACAATCGACCCAATACATCCCACAAACAACTAACCATCAACCCAATCCACCCTTCACTCTAAACACAGCCCATCGTCGGCCCAAACCCAAAACCCACTTCCCCATTTAAACCGACCCAATCTCTAATTACTAATACCGGGGTAAACAATACGCAGTCAAAAAGTTTAGTCAAATCCCCAATTTTGGTCAAATTCCCAATCCTAAGAACCCTAAGCAGCCAAATCCCTCTTCCCCAAATCCCTCTCCCATCACCATCACCTCTTCCACCTCAGTCCAAAATCACCTCACGTGTTTCATCTCCACCTCAGCAATCCGAGGCAAAAAACTAATCCAACGGACAAGAAATTAAATGGGAAGATCAAGATGATCCAATGGTGAAGAATTAAAGAAAAGAAGACAGAAGAGGAGAAAGAAACCCTAATCACTTATTTTTATTGTTCTTTTTTTTTATATAAGTAGTCGAGTAGTAGTGAGGAAAAAACAGGTTTTAATGAGCAAAAATCTCGGTATGTTTTTTTTTATTTAGTTTTAATTTAAAAGTAGGTTTAGTTTAATTTAAGGTTTGTAATGTTTAATGATATGTAGTTGTAATTTGTTTTTAATATAAGTCAGTTTTCTTTTATATTACTGCTTCGGTTAAGATTTTTGTTTTAGATTGGATGAGTTGTTTGTGATTCGTTTAAGGATTAAGTTTGCTTATATTCAGTTGTGTTTTGTTTAAAAGTTGTATTTTGCTTATTTTGAATCAGTTGTGATTCGTTGAAAGTCATGTTGCTTATTGTTGAATTAAGGATTAAGTTTTTGGTTTTAAGGATTAAGTTTAGGGTTATGTTAATTAAGGTTTTTGAATTGTTGTCGATGTTATGAAATATTATGAAATGGAAAGGATGCCTTCTGATAAAAAAAAAAAAAAAAAGAAGATTGCCAGATCAGTTGTTTGTCGTTGTTGTATATGTTGTTGTTTTAAGATGATGTTATTGAATTTGTTTAAGGCTGTGTTCTTTTTAATTGTTGGTAATTTTATTTGCTTCGGTTAGATTGCTGTTATAGCTTATTGTAATAAGTTGTTAGTTTAAAGTTCAAGTCATGTGGTGAATAAGTTATGTTGCTGAATCAGTTGTTGTTGTGATTTGTTTTAAAGTTATGTTGCTTTTATTGAATCAGTAGATGTTTAAGGTTAAGTCTTAGGCTGTGTTTATGTATTTTTTTTAGTTTGAGAATCAGTAGTGAATCAGTACTTAGCAAAGATTAAAATTGAAAAAAAATATATAAAGTTCAAAAGAGCAAGAGGTGGGATTTGAACCCCAGACCTCTTGCTCAGCAAATACCACACACAACCAACACACCAGACCATCTGGGCTACAGCCCTCTTTCCTTATAGGATTTAATTAGTTTTTATTTAATCTAAATTTTAGTTGTTTTGCCTTAATGTCAGTTTTTCTTTTTTAAATTAGCTTGCAAATTAATATTAAATTTTAATTAAAAAAAATGTTATTCTTTTTATAAAATTTTCTTTTGTTATTTAGAATGTAAGAAAAATAATTTAGTTCCCGTAGAGTTTATATTTCATCATTTTCACGTTTTTAGCTTCGTTCTAGTTCCCGTTTTCGTTAATTCGCGTTTCTTTTATTTTAATTACGTTTTTAATCACGTTTATTTTTCCTTAATTGTTTTTCTCGTCTTTTAAATCGTTTTTAATTTATGTTCATATATCTTAGTTTAGAAACCCAAAAATCCCACTTTATTTCACCATTCAAACACGTGCACGATTCGAGATCACGAAATTCCATTCACGCCTTCGTTGGGGATAACGACCCGGGAATACAACTTCCATTGTATTCTTTGGAAATAAATACGACTTGATTTCGACCGATCAAATTTTGGCGCCGCTGCCGGGGAAGGCTTGACGCGAATTTTTAACTCTCGTTTGTCGTTGCGTGTTTCGTAAATATTTTTTCATAAAAACCCAAAAAGATTTTCATTTCAAAATTTATTTTCCTTTTTTGTTTTCAAAATGTTGTTAAAAATCCAAAAAGATTCTTCTTTGCCCTCTTATCCGTTTAATTCCTTTTCTCACCCTCTAAACGTTTTATTCTATCTTCTCAACCCTCTACACGTTTGATTCTCTTTATGTCTACATCTTACAACTATGGTTGTGAATGGTGTGGGGGACCTCCAAATGGTGGAAATTGCCAAGGTTGTAGCATTGTGAATTTGGGAAACGGGTTTGTCTATGACCAAAATCCCAACAATGAAACAACCAATTTCCTTAACCAACCCCCGCACCAGGAGATGGAAACATATTCTTGTGAATTTTGTGGAGGTTGTTCTCATCCAGGATTTGATTGTCGAACGGGAGACACGCTTGTCTATGAGCAGAACCCTTATAACAATCAGACGTCATCCGGATTTGACACATCTTCATATTATTCACCACCACAACAGTTTTACTGTTGTGAATACTGTGGAGGTCCGCACTATAATTCTGATTGTCAAACAAGGACCTCACTTGTCTATGAGCATGGTCCTTGTAACAATTATGATTATTCGTATCATGACCAACCTCCACAGTATCAACCAATTCAAATGCAGCCTCAGCCATTTCCTCAAGAATCATTCCAAGAAATTCATAATATTAGGAATAATCTTTTGGATTCTGCCTTCAAAGATGTATTCCAAAAACTTCATGATGTGAGGAATGCATTTAATGCTTGGGCTGCTAAACAGACCAAAGAAGATCGTCATGGTGAATCTATGGAAGATTTACTCGCCATTGAACGTGCAGCACATAACCGTTTCTTATTTAATCAGGCGTGCATGCTCGATGACGATGATGACGACGACGAGGAGAGTACTATTCCTTTGAGTGATATTATTTCTCAACTCCCTCAGTCTATTTCAATCACATCATTCTTGCAGTCTATAGAATCCAAGGACTCTCTCAATATGGGGGATGAGCATCTTAGCATTATTCCTGAAAAGGAATCGGACGAATTCATAAAGTCTAATGCTGAGAACCTTATCCCAATCCCAAGTGAGTCTGAGGATATATCGGATGATGAATGTGATTTGTCTCTTTGTAGTGATCATCCTCTTGACACTACTGATGATTTTTTCGGGACGTTTTCTAACCCCCTCTTCAATTCAAATGATGATTTTTCCTCTAGTGATGACGAATCACTTTCTAATGAGGACGTTTCAAGTGAAAGTCTCGAAGTCTTTTCGAATTCTCTTTTTGAATTTGATGATGAGTACTTTTCTAGCAATAATCCTCTCTTTGATGAAGAGTTAGAAAATGATGAGGTCAAGGACTCTATCACTCATAAATTTGATGATATGACCTCAGTTCTTAATCCCGATATTCTTCCTTCTCCGACATATGTGACGTTGCCCTTTGAGGATCGCCATTATATTGATTTCACATATGTCGTCCGAGTTTTTCTACCTTTCTTCTCCTATAAGGTAGATTGTCCTCTCATTCTCTCGTTTGGGAATGAGGACAAAGTTTTTGATCCCGGCATCTTAATTTATCATTCTTTAGAGCCGGATATATATCATCGGAGTGGAACTTTCATGTACATCAATGTTTATCCAAACATTTTAAATGAAAGTCCGATGGAGATTTTCTTTTCCACATGCTTCCCCAAGGACAAATGAATTCGGGGTCGAGTCAAGCTAGCGACTCGGTTAACAAAAACAGTAGCACACCATATGGGTTTTCACCCATATTTCTGACTTCTTTCTACTTTCTACCACCCTAGTGTGGGGGAGATGCCCCCGATGTTGTACATAAATTTCAAAAAAAAAAAAAAAAAAAAAAAAAAAAAAAAAAAAAAAAAAAAAAATTTAAACCACAAAAATAAAATAAATGGCCCGTAATATTTCCCTTTTACGTTCTCAGTTTCGGCATAACAGCCGGTACTTTGAATATTGAGGGCAATATTCATTTCTAGTGTGGGGGGAATTCTCACGAATTTAATCACGTATATATACCATCTAATTCCCCCGTTTTTGGCCAAAATTTTTTTTGGTGTAAGTGTTTTGCACTTACACAACAAATGGTTATCAGTCCACCATGTCTAACACACAAAAGGATTGGCTAATCCAAGAGCAAACGGTTCTTGGTAAAGATATATCAAATCCGTTTACGGCTTACAATTTGCCAAAAATTGTATGGTATTCGACCCACCATATCCTAAAAAGATGAAGAGTTGGCTAGCCCGCAAGATTATGGCTTGTGGTAAATGCAGTTGGAAAACCATAATTGGTCATCAGCTCACCAAAGATAATAAGTGGTTTTATCTAAGAGTTGGCTAGTCCAGAAGCAAACGGCTTCTGGTAAAGACAAACCAAATCCGTTGGCAGCTGGTGATTTGCTCAAAATCATATGGTTATCAGTGTACCATAGTTCTTACTTGAACTGAAACATTTGGCTACTCCAGAGGTGATGGCTTCTGGTAAAGAGATACATCCATCAACTTTTCAAAAAAATTGCTAGGGACTAGCAATTGCTCAGTGTGGGGGATTTGATATGTGTCGTTTTACACATATCTTTTCGTCCAATTTTCGAGTCAAAACAACCAAAAACACTTTAAAACGATCAAAAAATGTTAAAAATATCTTTGAGATGTGTTTTTGTATTCCATATGCAAAATGATTAAAAACAGATAAAAAATGAACAAAGTTTGCATAATTGGCAAGTCTAGTCCCTCAAGCTTGAAAAAAAAAAATAAAAAAAATAATAAAAAATAAATTTTTGGTCCTTGGATTATTTTTTAGTTGGCAAAATTGGTCCTCGGATGAACTTTGAAAAGATGGCAAAAATGGTCCCTACGATTTCAATAATTACACTTTTGGTCCTTTTTGTTTAAATCCTATTCTACTCTAAAACTAAAACCAACCACAATCCACTAACCCCTTAAATTATACCCCCAACCCACCTTAAACCAAACCCAAACCACAATCGACCCAATACATCCCACAAACAACTAACCATCAACCCAATCCACCCTTCACTCTAAACACAGCCCATCGTCGGCCCAAACCCAAAACCCACTTCCCCATTTAAACCGACCCAATCTCTAATTACTAATACCGGGGTAAACAATACGCAGTCAAAAAGTTTAGTCAAATCCCCAATTTTGGTCAAATTCCCAATCCTAAGAACCCTAAGCAGCCAAATCCCTCTTCCCCAAATCCCTCTCCCATCACCATCACCTCTTCCACCTCAGTCCAAAATCACCTCACGTGTTTCATCTCCACCTCAGCAATCCGAGGCAAAAAACTAATCCAACGGACAAGAAATTAAATGGGAAGATCAAGATGATCCAATGGTGAAGAATTAAAGAAAAGAAGACAGAAGAGGAGAAAGAAACCCTAATCACTTATTTTTATTGTTCTTTTTTTTTATATAAGTAGTCGAGTAGTAGTGAGGAAAAAAACAGGTTTTAATGAGCAAAAATCTCGGTATGTTTTTTTTTATTTAGTTTTAATTTAAAAGTAGGTTTAGTTTAATTTAAGGTTTGTAATGTTTAATGATATGTAGTTGTAATTTGTTTTTAATATAAGTCAGTTTTCTTTTATATTACTGCTTCGGTTAAGATTTTTGTTTTAGATTGGATGAGTTGTTTGTGATTCGTTTAAGGATTAAGTTTGCTTATATTCAGTTGTGTTTTGTTTAAAAGTTGTATTTTGCTTATTTTGAATCAGTTGTGATTCGTTGAAAGTCATGTTGCTTATTGTTGAATTAAGGATTAAGTTTTTGGTTTTAAGGATTAAGTTTAGGGTTATGTTAATTAAGGTTTTTGAATTGTTGTCGATGTTATGAAATATTATGAAATGGAAAGGATGCCTTCTGATAAAAAAAAAAAAAAAAAGAAGATTGCCAGATCAGTTGTTTGTCGTTATTGTATATGTTGTTGTTTTAAGATGATGTTATTGAATTTGTTTAAGGCTGTGTTCTTTTTAATTGTTGGTAATTTTATTTGCTTCGGTTAGATTGCTGTTATAGCTTATTGTAATAAGTTGTTAGTTTAAAGTTCAAGTCATGTGGTGAATAAGTTATGTTGCTGAATCAGTTGTTGTTGTGATTTGTTTTAAAGTTATGTTGCTTTTATTGAATCAGTAGATGTTTAAGGTTAAGTCTTAGGCTGTGTTTATGTATTTTTTTTAGTTTGAGAATCAGTAGTGAATCAGTACTTAGCAAAGATTAAAATTGAAAAAAAATATATAAAGTTCAAAAGAGCAAGAGGTGGGATTTGAACCCCAGACCTCTTGCTCAGCAAATACCACACACAACCAACACACCAGACCATCTGGGCTACAGCCCTCTTTCCTTATAGGATTTAATTAGTTTTTATTTAATCTAAATTTTAGTTGTTTTGCCTTAATGTCAGTTTTTCTTTTTTAAATTAGCTTGCAAATTAATATTAAATTTTAATTAAAAAAAATGTTATTCTTTTTATAAAATTTTCTTTTGTTATTTAGAATGTAAGAAAAATAATTTAGTTCCCGTAGAGTTTATATTTCATCATTTTCACGTTTTTAGCTTCGTTCTAGTTCCCGTTTTCGTTAATTCGCGTTTCTTTTATTTTAATTACGTTTTTAATCACGTTTATTTTTCCTTAATTGTTTTTCTCGTCTTTTAAATCGTTTTTAATTTATGTTCATATATCTTAGTTTAGAAACCCAAAAATCCCACTTTATTTCACCATTCAAACACGTGCACGATTCGAGATCACGAAATTCCATTCACGCCTTCGTTGGGGATAACGACCCGGGAATACAACTTCCATTGTATTCTTTGGAAATAAATACGACTTGATTTCGACCGATCAGGACTAAAAAATTTCAACGATTGGTATCGTAATCTAAGGCTTGTTCTTAGGATAGCCAAACGTTTTGATTGTCTTAGTGAGCCTCTTCCGATTGCTCCTCCTGCTAACTCTTCTAATAATGCACTTAGAGAGTATAACGAAGCTTATGACAAGCACAATGATGCGGCTTGTCTCATGCTATCGGGGATGGATCCTCAGCTGGTAAAACAGTTTGAGAATCATGGTCCGATGCAAATGATTGAGGAACTCAAACGTATGTTTAAGAAACCTCCAATGGCTGAGTTGTATGATGTAATTGACTCTATAGCCAAGTGCAAGCAGGAAGCAACAACACCCGTAAGTACCCATGTGCTAGAGATGAAAGGATATCTTGACCAATTGGATGCACTTGGATGCGGGTATGTGGAAGATGTTAAAGTTGGCCTCATCAATAAATCCCTCAATGAGGAATTATATGGTGACTTCGTGCGCAATTTCAACATGCATTGCAAGGGGAAGACATTTACTGACTTGCATGCAATGCTCATAGAACATGAGAAGGGACTCGCTAAGAAAGCTCCTACACCTGCTGTCATGGCAATTAAAGGTGGTAGGGTAGCTAAGCCCGGTAAACCGCACAAAGTGAACAAGAAGGGCAAAGGGAAAGCTGATAAAGGAAAATAGGTCGTGATCCATCAGCAGAAGCCCAAGAAGCAGAATCCTCCTCCTAAGAAGGATTATCCTAAAAAGGATACGGCTGCTTGTCACCACTGTAACACTCCTGGACATTGGAAGAGGGACTGTCCATTGCTGCTTGAGGAGTGTCGCAAGAATAAAAATGCCAAGGCTGGGCAGGGTGCCAGCACATCAGGTATTTTTATGGTTGAATTATTTTCCTTTCCTCGTAAGCAAAATGCCTGGATATATGATACAGGATGTGGTACTCACATTTGTAATACATCGCAGGGGCTTAGAGGAGTGAAGAAGCTGAACTATGGGGAATGCTACTTGTATGTCGGCAACGGTATACGTGCAGCAGTGGAAGCCATAGGGACTTTTGATTTACTGTTACCTTCGGGTTTAATTTTAGTATTGAACAATTTTCATTACGCACCGTCTATTGTTAGAGGTGTCGTTTCAGTTTCTTTATTGTTGGATATTGGTTTTGAGCATACTTTTAATAATAATGGAATTTCTGTTTCTTTAAATTCTGTTTTTTTACTTTAATGCTATTCCATTAGATGGTGTGTTTGAAATTGACATGGAGAACCATGTCTCCAACGGAAATGATTCCATGTATAGCATCGGAAATAAGAGAATCAAGTCTAACTTGGATTCATCTTATTTATGGCACTGTCGTCTTGCTCACATAGGTAAGAAACGCATGAAAAAGCTGCTACGTGAAGGGCTTTTACCAAATATCAATGATGATTCAGTTGATAAATGCGAATCTTGCATATCTGGGAAGATGACGAAGAAACCTTTCCATAGCAATATGGAAAAGGCTTCGGATCTACTTGGATTGATACACACTGATGTGTTTGGTCCACTTAGACATGTTTCTAAACGCGGTGCTACCTACTTCCTAACCTTCACGGATGACTATAGTCGTTATGGTTGTGTTTATTTACTCAAACACAAACATGAAGTCTTTGAGACATTCAAGGTTTTTAAGAGTGAAGTAGAATTACAACTCAGAAAGAAGATTAAGGCCCTTCGATCCGATCGTGGTGGTGAGTATTTAAGCCAAGAGTTTAAAGATTATCTAGCTGAGTGTGGCATTTTCCAGCAACTCACTTCTCCTTATACTCCACAACAAAATGGTGTATCTGAAAGGAGAAATCGTACATTGCTTGATATGGTACGATCTATGTTTAATCTTACAACTCTTCCCTTATCCTTTTGGGATTATGCTCTTGAAAGTGCTGTTCGCATATTAAATATGGTTCCAACTAAGAAGGTGGATAAGACTCCATATGAATTATGGACTGGAAAAGCTCCCAACTTGTCTTACTTAAAGATCTGGGGTTGTGAGGCGTTTGTTAAACGTGACTCACCAGATAAACTTCAACAAAGATCTATTAAGTGTATCTTCGTAGGATACCCTAAGGAAACAAGGGGTTACTACTTTTACTTCCCACCAGAAAATAAAGTCATTGTGGCTAGATATGGTGAATTCCTTGAGGAGAGTTTTTTGTCTCAAGAATTCAGTGGGAGAGTATATGATCTCGAAAGTGATCATGAAGATACGTCGCCTTCTGAGAACACTAACGCACTTCCTGTGGAACCTAAAAGTTTAGGTCCTCCACCTGAAGTTGAAGTGGTACCCGTCCGTAGATCTTCAAGATCTACAAAAGCTCCTGATCGTCTATGTTTAAACATAGAGGATGAGGATTCTATACTAGTGGATCTCGATGAGCCAACTAGTTATAGAGCTGCCATTAATAGTCCTGAAAAGGAGAAATGGAAAATTGCTATGGATGGGGAAATACAATCCATGAAAGACAATAAAGTCTGGATTGAAGTAGACCTTCCTCCCAATGCTAAGGTAGTTGGGAGTAAGTGGCTCTTCAAAAAGAATACGGACATAGATGGCAATGTACACACCTACAAAGCTCGTTTGGTGGCTAAAGGCTTTACCCAAACATACGGTGTTGACTATGAGGAGACATTTTCTCCTGTGGCTGACATTAGAGCTATTAGGATTCTTATAGCCATAGCTGCCTACTATGACTATGAGATTTGGCAGATGGATGTCAAAACCGCCTTCCTGAATGGTCGCCTAGATGAAGATATCTATATGGCGCAACCTGAGGGGTTTGTGAATCCACAATTTCCTGAGCGTGTATGCAAGCTTCAAAGATCCATTTATGGATTGAAGCAAGCATCCAGGCAATGGAATAAGAAATTTGATGAGGAAATCAAGAAGTTTGGATTTACTCAGAATTTCGATGAGCCATGTGTATACCACTAAGTTAGTGGGAGTAACACTACTTTTTTTGTCCTATATGTCGATGACATATTAATCATGGGAAATGATATACCAAGTCTTAATGAAGTTAAGGATTATCTTGGTAAGTGTTTTCCATGAAGGATTTAGGAGAAGCAGCTTACATCCTTGGAATCAAGATCTATAGAGACAGATCTAAGCGGTTAATCGGTTTAAGCCAAAGTGCTTACATGGATAAAATATTGAAGAGATTCAATATGGAAAATTCCAAGAAGGGATATTTGCCCATGCAAGTAGAACACGACTTAAGTAGCGAAATGTGTGCTTCTACACCTGAAGAGGTGGCATACATGAAGAAAGTTCCGTATGCTTTAGTAGTAGGATCTATCATGTATGCAGTCAGATGTACAAGGCCAGATGTGGCATTCGCACAAAATTTAACCAGTCGTTATCAGCAAAACCCAGGGAAAGATCACTGGCATGCTGTTAAGAACATACTTAAGTATTTAAGGAATACTAAAGATATGTTTCTAGTTTTCGGGGGAAATCCAGACGCAGAACTGAATGTTAGAGGTTTCTGTGATGCGTCCTTTCAAACTGATAAAGATGATACGAAGTCTCAGACGGGTTACGTTTTTGTCATAAATGGAGGAGCCGTAGACTGGAAGAGCAAAAAGCAGAGTACAACGGCCATGTCTGCTACAGAAGCTGAGTATATTGCTGCATCGGAAGCTGCACAAGAAGCTGTTTGGATAAGGAAATTCATATCGGATCTTGGAGTGATGCCGTCAAATGAATTACCTATAAATGTGTATTGCGACAACTCTGCTGCAATCACATTCGCCAATGAACCTGGAGTTATGAAGGGCGCCAGACATTTTCGTAGGAAATATCACTATGTTCGAGAACAAGTCGAACTAGGTGAAATCAATGTACTCAAAGTTCACACAGATGACAATCTGGCTGATCCTTTCACAAAGGCATTACCTAAGGAAATGTTTACTCGACATGCTAAGGGTATTGGTCTTCGTATGCCAGATAGTTTCATGTAAATCTGTTGGATTAGTATTTGGATAGGGACGTGTAAACAATTATTATTTTAATGAAATAAAGTGCGGATAACGTTTATTCTCATTACTAATATTTGTGTCCTATATTTGCATGTTTAAATCCGTGAATAAATTAATTTATTCTAAATAGTCCGTTGTCAATTAATAATATGGGAATATTATTGAACTAAGACAAATGTGAGGATTGGTAGAATGTACTGTAAGGTTGAGACACCAATGTCACATGATATTCAATATTGGATAAATTGAATATAGGACTTATCCCAACCACATGATTATACTTTATGGATCATAGTCATTAAGTATATCATCAATATTTATCCTCAGACTTGAGATACCAGATAATTGCCGAGGATGTAGCTCATTTTCTGTAAGGTAGTCTAACGCTATCCGTAAAAGGTAGTTATAAGGGCTATTTTCAGAAATGATGCGAAGTTCGAGGGTTATGCTCGTAGTCAACAAAGGTTTGTTCCTTCAACTTTGTGTTGAAGTTTAATACTGCTTGGCCACTCGTAGGATTGACAAGATGTTTGCGTGCGCACGCCCAAAGTCTATCTGGAAGACGTTCAGATGTTTTGGTAATCTTGTTCAATTATGTATAAACGAGAAACTAATTGTTAATTATGGAATGACCGAGATCCATATCCATATTAACGCGGTATTAGCAACAAAAGGATAAGTATGATGATTAAATTCATCACGTGGTTTTTCCAGGAAAACCATACTCGGATCGAGCTGGGGGCATTGGGATCTGTTAAGCTAGACTAGCCCATGTCATTACTATATTAATAGTTATCCAAGTGGGAGCTGTTAGAGTTTATGTATAATTATTAATATAAGTATGTCCGGTTTCGAACCCGAGACTCGGGATTGCACACAATACGTGAGAGTTCCAATGGTTTGAATAAATTAAATATATTTTATATTTATATTTATTCATTTCACAAAACAAATACTTAACGACAGTTAGTACTTAACGGAGTTAGAGATAACGGCCGTTAAAGGACTAATTATGCAAAATAGGAAGAGAAGGATCTAGAACCCAAATCCATTGGGTTTGTTCGGCCGATCCAACCCCTATGGGCTTGGGAGTCGGTTTGATGGAGTAGGGAACAAGCTAGGGATAACCTATAAATACAATCCCATTGTGTTTGGTTTTTCTCTAATCTTGAATCCCTTACAAGCCAAACTTCTCTCCTTCTTTTCTCCTCTAATCTCCAAACGATCGACCCATTTTTTAATCCCACTAGGGATTGGCGATCTAAGTAAAGCTTATAAAGTGTTTGGTTTGTTTTGTGATTTGAACATAGCTTTTCCCATTGGAACGCTAGCATTACGTGTGTACAAGAACGAGTAACGAACTTATTTTAGCTTGTGTGTTTTGGTGTTGTTCGATCCATATAAGCCCCATATTAGGGTTTATATTTTGTTCTTGGAGCAAGTGATTCCTTGTTCTTGCTAGGAATCAAAAGGTATGCTTTCTTTTAGTTTTAATTAATTATATGTTTATGTAGATCCATTCCACTGCGTGAGCTTGATGTTTATGTGTTTATGGTATTTTATGATTCACATATTCCAACAGTTTTTTCTTCCTATTGGAAGTGTTGTTTTGCATTGTTTTCTCTTGAATGAGACCAGTAACATCAAAGAGGTCTGTTATGTGACTGCAATTGCTTGACAGATTATCTGAAAGAACTTAATCTAGTGGTAACAAGTTAGTGCTGGATAGATGAACTAAGTGAATGTTCTTCTGATCTGTTACGTGAACATGCAAACTGGTCCATTTTGAGTGATTTAGAGCTAATACTTATTATACTCACCGAGAACTAATCAATGGTGTGATCACAGGTATTTTTTCATAAAATTTTCTTAAACCCTGTGGCTATAAATCTTGCATCAGATCTTAAAAAAAAGGGACAATGTACATAAACGATTAGAGCGGGTAATTCTTTAGTGCCGTATTTAATCAAATGGGTAATCTTTTTCCCATAAACTGAAAATCCATAACTCCAATTGCTACCGTTTAATTGCCCTATACTTGTTTGAACTACCTCGGTTAATCTTGTCTCTTCATTTAAATTCTTGATATATATGATTGCCGAAACAACACATATTACTATAACAATTAGCCATGTAGCAACTGAAACTAATTTATTAGTAACCCGATCGTATCTTGCCAGTTTTCTGCACATAAAAATAAAGTGACTAATGGCACTCGTCGATATAAGCGTTCATGAAAAGCCGTAATATGCAATTATATTATGCTAACTCTCTGCGACTCTAAAAACCATATCGTGGGTCAAAGCAATAGATCAAATGGCTATGTACAAGCACACTAAAACAATCTTGCATATAACTAAGTAACATAAAAGATCTTGACTACAACATATCAAGATGTTAACACTAACGGTAAGCTGTGGTATGTGCTTAAACACATACCTTTTCTTGACCAAAACCGGACCCAAATAGACCAAAAACCGAACAAAATGCCAAATATATTGTGTTTTTGTGTTTTTACATGTGCAGGCACGGATATCAAAGAAAAGGACAAAAATAAAGAAATAGCCGGGAAACGAGCACGAGATTTGGAAGAGTGCTAAAAGCCGAAGCCGGGAAGAAAATATGGTCAAAAAGTCAACTGAGATCCTCCAAGTATCAAAGATTTGCAAATTCAGCCCTTGGATTATCTTTGGAATAATGGCAGCTTTGGTCCCCAGATTTTCAGATTCTACACAATAGGTCCTTGGAATTTACTAAATAACAAACCAAACAAACCTTAACTAAATAAATTTAACCCAACAACACACTACAAGCCCAACCCACCACTAAAACTAAAACAGCCCAACACACTACTCTATATCCCAACCCGACCCAAGAAAACAAAACCCGGTCAAACTTTACCCTTCACAATCCACACTAACTCAAAAAGAAATAAAAGTAAAACACACAAACACTCACACCCGCGTTCTTCATTTCCCCCAAAAAATTACTAAGAACCCTAACTTACCGTACACCCCAATTACCCCATTCCTATAATAATTAACCCAATCATTAGTGTTTCTAGAAGCACCTGACACCAAGGGGGACACGTGGGAGCTGCTGATTGGCCAAACCACCTCACACGCATAATCTAAGGGCTACGGTTGTATGAGTGATATCAAAAGATGATCTAAGGGTGGAGATTGTTTTGAAGAAGCACATGTTCACTCGGATTGATGACTTGGCATCCATCTCCTCAGGCTATTTAAGAAGCTCCTATGTCTCGAATTAAAGGGTTAGCTAGGTGTAGGAGTAGGAGTAGATTAGTGGTAGTTTAATGGTTTTTAGTATAATCTTAGCTTATTGTATTTCTGATTTCAAAGTTGTACTCAGTTTTAAAGTTTTAATAAAAGTTTCATTTTAAATTCCTTGCAATTTAAATTTCAAGCAATTTACTGTTCTCAAATCTGTTTCCAGCTTTCATTTACTGCTCTTAGTGACTCATTCAAGCTCAATAATAGCTTGTAGTGAGTTTTGTAGCTTAGTTTCTACTTAAATTGATGAAAGAGTTGCTGGTCAACGAAAGTCAAACTGAAGTAGTTTGGAAAATATGGGGTAATCAGTGTTGAATTAGTGTTGCAGTGGTGTGGATAAGCCTATCTAAAGATAGGCTATGTTCAAATGTTCTCTCTGTTCAGCTGAGAGTTAAGTTTGTAAGATCTCATTTCATTTTAATTCAAATATTGCATCAGTTAAAAGTAGTAGTTTTAGTTTGATCATTGTTGCTTGTATCTGTTTACTTTGATATTTTGAGCTCAGTATTAGTTTACATCTCATTTAGACATTAATTTGTTTGGGTTTGGTGATTCACTGTTTCATTGTCTGATATACATATTGAATCTGTGTATCTGTTTGGGTGAATGTGTCTTAGATCTAAGAGTTGTAGTGTAAACTGCATAGTAAGGGATATTTGGATCTATGGATTTCACTATGATATTGTTGTTGAAATGTGATTTGCTGAGTTTATAATTTACTGCATCACTTTCATTTAGATCAGTTCTAGCATAATATTAGGTGTGTATTGGAGTATAGTCATTATTGCTTTAGATTTCATGGATTCTGCTAGTTTATGGTGTTTATATGAACTGTGATCTTTGGAGTTGTTAAGCTTTATGAGGATTCATGTTAGTTGATGTTTAGAATAGCTTAAACGCATATAGATTGAGAGATTAGGGTAGCTTAAATTCACTGCAGTCAACTTTGAGTAGCACTTAATTAGTTAAAATTAATCTGTGAGATCTGTTGCATGTTGTACTTAGCTGCTATATTCATGTTCTGATTTGATTGATCATATGTGGTTGGAATTTGTTTTGGATTGATGTTCTAAGTAGCTTACCAGCTTGTAGCTCTAGATCAATTAGAAAATCTCAGTTTGTAGCTCAATAGCTTATCTAAATTTAAGCTCAAAGGTGACTGTCTGCTATGAGTCTGCTCTGTACTTCAGCCATAAGCTCAAGTTCATGAGCATTTTTCTTGCAATTTATTTGAGTATTAGAGTGAGATTTTTGGGGCAAAAGCTAGTCATACTAGCTGTTAATCAAAATCTGCTTTTGTTTTGATTTCTTAGCTTATTTGGATAGCTTACTTGAGTCCTTTTTGTGCCTGTTTGAACTGCTTAATGAACAATTGTGCTAAGTTTGACTTTCTGGTATATAAGCTGTTTTCCAGCTTATTTGAGCTTGATTGAGCTTGTTCTTTTCATAAAAGTAGTGTTTATTAGTTGTTAGTTGAATTTCAAAAGAAGAAAATTAAAAAAAAAATAGTTTGGATAATTTGTAGCAGCCTAGGATCGAACCTGGGCTGCTAATTAGTTTAAAACGTTTTTAGTTTACTGATTTTACAAAACAGTCCTTAGATTTCATCTTTGTCCACTTCAGTCCTTGTCTTTGTTTAAAACCGTTTTTAGTTTTGTTTAAGTTTCAAAAGTGTCAAAAACAGTCCTTGTCTTTTATTAAATCTATAATGGTTTCAGTTTTTGCAAGCTCAGTCCCTAGACTTTTATAAAACTTTTATTTTCTAAATTTTCTTTTGTAATTTAGTTTATTTTAATCACATTTTCAGTCCCTTGAGTTTTTATAAACTTTTTTCTTTATTTTCTTTTATAAATTTAGTTTCATTACATTACATTTTTAGTTCCTTAGGTTTTTATTTCACTACTAGTGTTAATAGTCTCGGGATTAGCCCGGGATTTATCTAATTTGTTTTTGTGTGCATTTATTTGATTACAAAGATTGCTTTTAAATTTACCATATTTAGTGTAATCAATACCAAAATATTCACTTTCAATTATTCACTTCACATTTTCACGACTCCGAATCGACTTAAACGCCGTCAAACCTTCGTTGGGAGAACGACCCGGGGAATTGTATTCGTTACAATTTCTTTGGAATCAAAAAAATAAAAATAAACAAATATAAATACATCAAGCTGCAATATTCACTTGTTGATGTTTGGATGAACAGCTTCTTCTAATTATATGATCGAATTCAAATAATCAGTTTCATACATTTGACAACAAAAGTGATTCTCAAACTATCCTAGCCCACTGTCATTCAAATAATCAGTTTCATACAAAAACTATGCAATAGCACCATGCAACGGCAACATTGTCATCAATGCGCTCAATTCCACTGGTAATCTAACACGACACAAATCAAGCCAATTAGCCACAACAATAAATCACCATTAATCCATCTCTCTAGATTTTCAAATTCCTACTTTGTACCTGCTCTCTTACTGCTTCAACATTGTTATCAGTGCATTTGCTCTTTTATCTGCATCAGCGAGTTCTGACTTTAGGCTATGATTTCTTAAGACAAAGAGATCATACTTTTTTTCAATATCTGAAGCAGCCTCTTAACATAATTGTGGAAAACTAGAAGGGGGGTTGAATAGTTTTACCGGTTTTTAGTTCTTTTAAAAATCCTTTTATAAGTTTGCTAATGAAAACTTTGATTCGAATCTTATGTGTAATCAATCAAAACCAATATGAACTATACTCTACACTAACTAATAAAAGTAAAGTAAGTAAAAGATATAGTTGGAAAGATCAAACCGAGACAAAGGATTTATAGTGGTTTGGCTACGAAGCTCTTCTTCGCCCTACTCCACTCCTCGAGTACCACACTCGAGAGTTTTAAACACTATGTCAGCAACCTCCCTTCAGGCGGAGAAAACCGTAGACGTCGCTTATCTAATTACCGACACTAAGCTAGATGTCGAGTGCTAATCTTAGCTAGCACCAATCTACCACGATCCACTTGATCCTTCTCACTTTACACACTCAACACACAAGACACGATCTACCCGATCTACCTATGATCCACTTGATCACTCACACTAGCCCAATGGCTTCACAAGAGATGTTCACTATCTCTACAAGATCACACTTGATCTTCACTCTCACTCTCACAAAAGGAAGATAAACTTGATGTATTCAATGATACAACAAGTTTGTAACAAATGTTACAAAAACCTAACAACTATAACTCTTGTATCTTCTTTGATACCTTGAGTTCTTCTCTTGCTAATGAAGAGGAATGATAACACCTTGTATCTTCTTGGATACTTGTGTTCTTCTCTTGCTAATCAAGAGGAATGATAACACCTTGTATCTTCTTGGATACTTGTGTTCTTCTCTTGCTAATCAAGAGGAATGAAGAGGATCACTTGGTTGGATGATTGGATCACTCTTGAACAAAAGAAAAACTAATCTAAATGATCTAAGAAAGAAAGTGTGAAGAGAGTATTGAACTCAGAAAGTTTTGTGTGTGAAAGGATGCCCAAAAACTGTGAATGGGGTTGGTTTTTATAGGCAAAAAAAAAATCTGAACGTTACAGAAAAATTTGTACGGACGGCTCCACTAAATACACCACGGTTCCACTAAATTTAGTGGAACCGTGGAGCCGTCCCAGACAAGGACGCTCCAAATTTTGTCTTTTCTGGTGAAAACTTATTTGAGGAAGGTTGGAGCTGATTTTGGGGGGGAAAATAGCTGTTATGATTTTTAAACTTATTTTTCCATTAAAACATTTCTTAATAATTCAAAAATAATTTGTCATGTGTATTTTTGAAAAAAAAAATGTTTTGTCACATTAAAATGTAAACTCTCAAAACACAAATTCACTTCTTTGATCATTTGTCAAGTTGTAAATTTGTTCTAGAGTGATTTGCGTAGAAACGGGATCTTCCGATTAAAAACTTGTTTACGTTAATTTTAACGTAACGTGATTTCACATTTTTTCATCATCAAAACGTGAAGTAATCGAAAGATATAAATAACGTTTTTAGAACATTATTTGCATCAACAATCTCCCCCTTTTTGATGATGACAAAACATAAACTCATTTTAAGTTAAAATTAGTTTTAACTAGTTTTTAATGAGTTTACTCCCATTTCTCCCCCTTTTTGTCGAAGCAAAAAGGTTGCAAAGGCTCCCCCTTGATGTATACTCCCCCTCATTTGGAGAACACCAAGGAATCGAGCAATGATTTGTGCTACAAAACAAGGGTAGATGACATATATACAATATCCAACACATAGCACTTAAGACAAAAATCCAACCACAAAATGAGTGACTAAGTAGTCAACCATAAGAAGAGTAACAATAAAAGAGAATAATCTTCATTCAAGTCCATGCATTCATAAAAATAAGACAAATGTCATACATAGGTATGACTTCATGATAAGCATAAAAGAGACAATGATAAGCATAAATCCCTAATAACTAGAGGCAAGCTTCATTTCCAAGAGTAGTCGTAAGGATTTATTGTGGGTTAGGAGGTGGTGGAGATTGTGGCCTCATTTGGGGTGGTGGTGGTGTTAAGAGGTGTTCAACAAAGGAGAATATGAAATGAATCTCGTCTCTTAAGGAAAAGATGAGGTTACGGTTGTGGAGACAACATAGGCAATTAGCACTATGTATGTAACACCCCGACCCGACAAGGGTAAAGATATCACAATAATGGATTCATATCAGATCAAAACAGAGCATACATCTACAGTAATACAAAAATCTCAAAGGATTACAAATGAAATACTGAATCTATAAGGTTACAATGAAATCTTCCAAAACTAATTCTAAAACATAATATCTTCCATCCAATTCTAGTCCAGAATAGCTACCAAGCCTTCTAAGTCCAGAGGTACACTCTCACTCATCCCCAGCTTCCTACTAAAACCTGCCGCAGGAAAAGAAATGCGGCTGAGCTACTAGAGCTCAGTGAACAGATATATATATATATATATGACAGAAACAATAGCAGAGAACAATACAGAAACAAATCAGAGATACAGATTATACAGATACAGAATTAAAGTGAAAGAATAGGAAAGGAATAAGGAACAAGAAAAGAAATGAGAAAAGAATAATGCACAAACCAGGTTTAGGGAAATACAGAAATCCATCACGAGCCCAGATAATATCTTAACAGAGTAATCATATAATAATCCAGAGGGGATGCCTCTCAAGTAACAGATAATATGAGGGGTGACCTCATGTATCCAATCGGAGTGATCAGCTCCCAGATATATGTGAAAGACGTGTATCGCACACACCATCAGTCACCAGATATAATAATAAACATATAACATAAACAAATAACAGATAACAGATAACAGAGTCAGAACTAGGATGCATCCATGCGCCCCCTGTGGCCAGAAACTCCTTAACACACCAGATAAAATAAATCAGGGACGGGACAGGTCATCACTCTCCTGCCCTAGAGTCATGCCATCGGTGCATCAATGACATGGACATGAAACCCTCATGCCTAGTGATTGGCTCGGATATCAGACTGTAGGTCAGAGGTCAGAGGTCATATAATAAACAGAGTCACATCTAAGGGTTCATGGCAGAAGGGTCATGTCAGCAATTCAATTTAAGATAATAAGGTTTTAAATCAGAGTTTATCAGATTAAGTTTAATATCAAAGCTTAAGTTCAGATTAAAAGGTTTATTTCCAATAATCCAAAAAAAGTATATCAAAGGTTAATGATTACAAACTTATAGCAATAATCCATTTCAGAAGTTCCTGTCAAAAGTTCATTTAAATCAATCCTTTAATAATGGTTTTCATTGCAATGATCTTACAAAACAGCTTTCATAAAAATGGTCTTCCAAAACGTTTAGTAACTTCCATTTCAAAAAAGCTTTTCTTAAACAGTTTCATATGTAATTTAATAAAGGTTCAAAATCAATTAGGTTCAGATAAGAATTTAACAAGTTAAGGTTTATACCAAAATCAAATCAAAGTTTACAACAGATATATCAGGTTAAGGTTCAGAACAAGGTTCACAGATCAGATTCAATCAAGATTCACAAATTCAGGGTTCAGAACAAGAGATCAATCAGAGTTCAGGAAAAAGGTTCAGAATACAAGAATCATAGCAGAGGTTCAAACAAAGATTCAAGATAAACAGATCACAACAGAGATTCACAAACAGAGGGGAACATAGCAATGGTATAGGGAATCCTAATAAGGAAAATGAAATACTGAGAGAAAAGGGAAAGAAACACCCTTACTGAAATAGGGCAGAATATCTGTACCTTATTAGCACAGCAGAAATTAAACAGACAAACACAGAAATAGGATCAGGACTTCTCCTTCTTCACACCTAAGGAAGAGGAAGACAGAATTACTAAAGTTTCTTATTCAGATTATTCCTTTTAGTTTACCTTTACATTTTAAGTACTTTCTATTTTTAGTAACTTTCCAGATTTAGTAAGTTTCCATAATTAGCAGATTTTCCAGAATTAACATATATTATCATTTCAGATTAGGTTTAACCCTTATTCAGAGATTATTATGGAATAACAGTACATTTTATCAAGTTACAGACGTTTAGGGTTTTACATGACAATTATACAAAGCTTAGGGTTTTAGATGTAACTTCATTAATTTCCAAGGTCATTAGTGAAAATACTTCAAGTTACAGAATTATATGCTCACTGTATTCAGAATTACATTTTATTCCCTTAAGTTTCACAATTTACAGATTACACCCCTTTAGTTTCATAATTTACAAAATCAACCTTATAATTACATATTTTACAAATTAAACCCTACAATATCCATAATTACCAACCAAACATATTATATTTCAAAATTTCAGAATATACCATCAGAATTCAGTATATTACATATTTGACCCCTCAGAATTTAGAATTTACATATTTAGCCCTTTAAGTTTACAAAACATATATATTAAGTCATAATTCATAACAATTACATAATTAGCCCAAAAATCCTCAAAACTACACAACAACCTTTTTATATCAGTATTAACATAAAACAACTTCAGAATTCCAGATTTACACTTTTGGTCCCTCACTTTTAATTAATTCCAATTCGTAACCCTAATTTCCCATTAATTCATTATTATGCAATATTTACACTTAGGACCCCAAAGTTATATTTTTCCCACATTCCTACAGATGTATATGATCTTACAAAAATATCTCATAAGTTTCAAAGTTGGCAAAACAGGTCCTTATACATTTTACTTCAAATCGGTTAGACTTTTTAACAACAATTAGAAACCCTACTTTTTACCAATCATTGAACCATCATTAATTCATCATTAAAACACCTTAAATGATCAGATATTCATCCAAGAAATCAAACCCTAGAAGCCACAATTTCCTTTTATTTTATTTCTTTATTTTTCTAAAATCCGCTTTTATCAATAATTAACCACGTTAATTTTAGGCCTCTAAAAATCAAAATCATATTTTTCCCAGATCATATGACTCATAAGGAACCCACGAAAAATAATTATCATGCCCAGAAATTTCGTTTAACATATATTGCATATTTACGCACGTTTTAGACATTAAAATTACAACGACTTGATTTAGGCTATTATAATTCGATCTATCATTTTTCCCAGGTCTAATACATCATAAGAGGTCTAAATAAAATAGCTATCATGCCCAGAAATTCGGATTTCATATATTTGTGATTTACGTGTTCTATAGCCATTATATTATCATACGCATAGAATTAGCATGCATGGATCGATTTACATATTTTATATGAGTTATATAACATCAAAAGATCACAGGAAAATTTCCATATTAATTTTAACACGTTTGGTTTAGTCGCAAGAATTATTACCTTGATTTAGAGCCACTCGACAAGAAATTAAGAACAAGAACGAACCAAGGAGGAAACGCAGCAACCCTTAATTTTCCTAGCTCCCTTGAACCTCCAAGAACACCAGAAAATTACTTGTTCAAACCCAGAAGTCGTACAGAAGCCTTGGTCGAATTTCTTAGATCGCTAGGGTTTTGGAATGGATATGCGGTTTAAGTTTTTGAGATAGAAAATAAAAGGATTTGATTATATCTTTGGGAACCGACTTTAGGGGGGGGGGCAAGATCAGAATTTTTGGCCCATAATATCAAGAATTATATTGGGTTGATTTTATTCAACATTTCCTTATTTTATTTACATATTATTTAATTAAAAGAAATAAAACATTATGTTTAGCTAAATTGTATAATTTTCGGATTTAATTAAATAAAGTGTATGATTATTTTTTTGAACATTTAAAATGATGAACATTGTCCCAGAAATTATTTTGTTTCAGATATAATTCGATTTCAGATGATTTGGAATTGTTTCGGAATTTTATACGTTGTTTTATAAGGTTTTATATTATCAGGGGTAATTTGGTAATTTTACGCGTTATTTGAATTTCAGGTATTACAACTTCTTCCCCACTAAAAAAAATTTCGTCCTCGAAATTTGCAGAAAGCAGAAAGGAAAAGAGAGAGCAGAAACAAAACAAGACATACCAGATTAAAACGAGAATTGAGGTGAAACGAAACAGGAACACAACTGACGGTGAACAGACATATGAAAGATTTGTTTCTCATAACTCGAACTTGCAGATTCCAAAATTGTTTCAGGTCCTCAGAACAGACATAACATACTGAATCCAGATCAGAAGAATAGCATACCAAACGTAGTAGATGAAAATCAGATTCATAGGGTTTTGACGGATATGCCGTTCACAGAAATTGATTAGACAAATCAGATTAGAGAGTACAGAAATAGATTATCGATAACATCAATTGGAAGAAGTTTTATAACAAAACTGAAGATTATTATCAGAAGTTCAGAGGTCAGCAGAATGCGTGACGAGAATCCAGATGTATCAATTCGCATAACGGTGGAAGCAGGTTACGGTTGTGGAGACAACATAGGCAATTCGCACTATGTAGGTCAAATGGATGGGGTTGAATGGATTGTGCCATGATAGGAGAAGGTGGTTGAGGTGAGTATGTTGGAGATGGAGTTGGCATGGAATAATCCAATGGAGTTATGAGGGATAGTGTGTACTCCATTGATGATGTGGTGTTGAAGGATGATGAAGATGTTGTGTAGGAAGAGGATGTTTCGGAGGGTGCATTAGGTGGAGATGGTGAGTTGGGAGTGGCTTGGGAAGGTGGTGTGTTGGCTTCATCATCTTTTGTAAGATCCACAAAGAGAGGCTTTGATGGTGGTCTTACGGTTATCCTAGGTTTCTTTGAGATGTGGGTGGTTGTTCCTTGTGTTGAGGACATGGTGTTAGTGTGATGTGAGGTTGAAGATGATGAGCAAGATAATCTTGCAAGGATGTGGCCTTATATAGGCAAGTGGGGAAAATTTTGAATTAAAGTGAATGGGAGTGTGTTATGATATAGCAAGGGAATCTTAGGATGTATGTGAGGGTGCAAGATTTGCAGGTTTGAGGTTAGGGTGATAGGTATGAAGGAGCTACAGTGAAAATCCATCATACAGGGGCACGGCTCCTCTAGACATCACACGGTACCATTAAATTTAATGGTACTGTGCCTATTTAACGGTACCGTGGTACTGTTTTCAAGGATTTTTCTGTGCAGGTCAGTTCTGGGCAGCTAGTGGGATGTTTTCTAGGGAAGCTATGTCCTGGAAATGATAGTGCCTCAACTTACTAAGGATTTATTTTCCTAATATGTCCCATACAAGGCTACATCTAGCACATAAAGATTATCATGCAATTTGCCAAGATAATCATAAGCATGCAAGCATAAGGGACAAAATAAACTATCATCCAAATATCACATAGATTATTCATGCAAGGTGATAGATTAAGTGTTAAGCATGCAAGATAATTAGAGTATTAATTCCTAATATAGTCTATTAAGAATAAACCCTAGTAAGAGATATAAATCTCTTCATAACTACTTATGACTTGAGCATTCTCCCGTTCTTGTCACATTCTCGTCTTGAACATGCATCTCATTTTCATGATTAGGATCATCAAAGGGTGCATAGTGTGTGGAGGATTCGGAAATGAGAATGGTTGAGACATATGACTCAGTTATGGGTTTCATGACTGGTGTGAAAAGTGAGTATTGAGGACCATGAAGGTAAGGGTGAAAGGTCATGAAGTGGTGATAGAGACGGGTTAGGAACATCCCATAGGGTATCAATTTATTTTTGTTCCCCTTGAGATGTACAATTTGCTTAGCGAAGAAGTAAGCGAGATTGTATGGTTGTTGGGTTAGGAGACAGTAAATCATATGAGCACAACATGCCGGAAGTTGCTCACGATTTCCTGTTAGACTTAGAACATTTTCTCGCTGGATGACTGCCCAAGAAAGTAGTTCATGACGTACTTCTTCCAAACGAATTTTCGATGGATGTGGGTGAGAGTGAGTACGGATGATTTTGGTTAGTTCGGTTGGAGAGGGTATGTAGGAACTATATGGACTATCCTCTTCACGATAGTGAAAGAGGGACTCAAGACACCAATCTTCAGTATAGGCACATTGCCCATGATTGGGTATTTAGAGGATTTGAGCAAATTGCTCAAGGGTTAAGACGAATTTGAAATTCCGGACCCAAAACCAAAGTGACAAAGATTGATCCTCGTTACGTACGAGTTCAACTTGTCGAAAGAACTCTAACACAAAACGAGGACAAATGTGCTCGTTAATGTGGAGTAGACAATCGAATCCTATGACTCTAAATGAAGTGTTGATGTCCCGATGATAAACTAGGGACGGGTCAACGACACGGCCTTCATGAAATCGACGGGTTTCAAGATTGACATAGGCACGAATGTGGTTACCGGGTGTTGTGGGTTCACGAGAGATTTCGAGTGTATAGGTATCAGTTAGGAGATGATCAAAATCATATTCATGAGACATTTTTGTTTCCTATAAGAAGATTTTAGGAAAAATTAGATCCAAGAATAGTTGCATTGAATAAACATGTCTAGTGTGTGCCTATATGCAACTTATGTGGAGGTGCGGTAATCTCGACTCAAAATAAAACAATGTGATTACCCAAACACTCCTAATTTTACTTTTGCTCAAACAAATAAGTTGAAATATACATATTAATTATGTAACTCGATCAATATTTGTGAGATCGTGTATGCATGAGAAAACGTTTTTAACTTGCATCAACAATGCACAAAAATGTGTTTCATGGTCCTAATTTCGTGAAATTTTTGAAGATAATAGAATTGGGGTTTTTGATGAATTTAAGGATTTTGAAAGATTTTAGTGTTGATGACTTCTAATTTGAAGTTTCCAAGAAAAAATGAAAAACCCAATTTAATCATTCATCAATGAACAAACCCTAGACTCAAAATTAAAGATGATTAGGGTAAATAAAACTTACAATTTTTGTTGAGGAAGTGAAAATGATTGAGAATCTTGAAAAAAAATGTCTTGAATATGATCTTGAAGGGATGTAATTGAGTTCTGGGTTGTGAGGTTAAGTTATGACAGCAGTTGTAGGTGGTGAAAGGGTTTGAAATTGGTAATGTGGAAAGAGGGGACTTAAATTCGTGATGTACCAGATACACGGATCCACGGTACCATTAAATTTAACGGTTCCGTGCCACATTTAGTGGAGCCGTGATCTACTGGGATGGTTTTCTGTCCCATTTTGATTTTTGACGAATAAGTCTCGCTGTTTTAGTGAGACCTTTTGACACGAGGAGAGAATTCATACCTAATAAATTCTTTCGACTAGGGAAACCTAAACTAGACTAAATGAGACTCACGAGATGACTTCAAGAGTCATGATATTTATGGAATATGTTCCATCATTCCTAGACCTAGATGAAGGTGGTTGAAGGATTCTCGTTTGAGAGGTTTAATTAGGATGTCAGCGATGTTTTCTTGAGAAGGAACTTTCTCAATAGAAATGTTTCCTTTCTGAACATTATCTCGAAGGAAGTGGTGACGAATTTCGATGTGTTTGGTACGGGAATGTCGAACGGGGTTTTTGCTCAAGTCAATAGCACCTTTATTATCACACATAATGGGGACGTCATCTAAATGTATGCCATAGTCATTAAGGGCTTGTTTCATTCATAGTGCTTGTTGACATGTCTTTCCGGCGCTTACGTACTCGGCTTCGGTCGTGGAGATAGCAAGAGCCGTTTGTTTCTTGGAGAACCAAGAAGTTAGACAACAACCCTTGAAGGTACAAATGCCACTTGTACTTTTTCGATCCACATAATCTCCCGCATGATCAGAGTCGGCATAGACAATAGTTTCTATACCGGTCCCCTTGGGATAAAATAATCCCAAGTGTATAGTGCCTTTAATGTATCGGAAGATACGCTTAACCGCTTCAAGGTGAGATATTTTGGGATCCTCTTGGAAGCGAGCACAAAAGCAGACACTAAACATGATATCGGGCCTACTTGCCGTGAGGTGTAGTAAACTTCCTATCATACATCTATACTTGGTGCTATCCACGGACTCACCTTCTTCATCTCTCGTGAGTTTTATTTCCGTGGACATGGGAGTTTTCATGGGCTTAGACTCTTCTAAACTAAACTTCTTAAGCATTTCCTTACTATACTTAGATTGATTAAAGAAGATACCATCTTCCATTTGTTTAATTTGTAAACCAAGGAAGAAATTTAATTCGCCCATCATGCTCATCTCAAACTCATCATGCATGATCTTAGAAAAGTCATTGCACAGTTCTGGACAAGTTGAGCCAAATATGATGTCGTCAACATATATTTGAACAATGATGAGATGTGAATTACGTTTCTTTGTGAAAAGTGTGTTATCCACCACTCCCATGGTATATTCATGTTCAATCAAGAATGCTTTTAGTCTATCGTACCAAGCTTTTGGAGCTTGTTTGAGAACATACAATGCTTTCTTGAGTTTATAAACAAGATTCGGTTTTTTGAAATCAACGAATCCTGGAGGTTGTGCAACATATACCTCCTCGCTGATATAACCATTTAGGAATGCACTTTTCACATCCATTTGGTACAATTTAAAGTCTAAGGCACACGCATAGGCAAGGAGTATCCTAATTGATTCTAATCTAGCTACGGGTGCATAGGTTTCATCATAATCTATTCCTTCTTGTTGGTTATAGCCTTGTGCTACCAACCTTGCCTTATTCCTAGTCACGACGCCATTTTCGTCGAGTTTATTCCTAAACACCCACTTAGTTCCTATGATGGTTTGATTCTTAGGAGGAGGTACTAACTCCCAAACTTGGTTTGCGGTGAATTGGTTAAGTTCCTCTTGCATAGCAAGTATCCAACTCTCATCCTTAATTGCTTCACCAACATTCTTAGGTTCTACGGTTGATATTAAATAAAAGAAATTGCTTTTGTTTTGGGCTTGTGACCTAAGGGTTCTTTGGTTTAGGTTTCCTATGACATTTTCAATAGGATGGTTCTTGGATTCCTTAATGTTGACGACCTTGTCAACTTCAACTATCTCATCCTCAATGTCATCTTCTAATGATTTCTTGCCATTGACCTTAATGGCTTCGTCCTCATCTAAGTCATCATCCACCAAGGGTGATGTCTTAGTTGGTGGAGGGCTTTCATCGAATGTCACGTTGAGTGACTCTTCGACTTTCATTGTTTCCTTATTTAGGACAATGTAAGCTTTACTATTTTGGGAATATCCTAGGAAAACACCTTCGTAAGACTTTGGGTCAAACTTGGTGAGGTAGTCTTTAGTGTTAAGGATGAAGCACTTGCTTCCAAACACTTTGAAATAATCAAGAGTAGGTTTTCTACCTTTCATGATTTCATATGGGGTTTTTCCTAAGATATGTCTAATTAAAATCCTATTAAGTATGTAAGTTGAGGTGTCCACCGCATTACACCAAAACTTTTGCGGAATTGATTGTTCATTTAACATCGTTCTACTCATCTCTTGTAGAGTACGATTTTTCCGCTCAACTACCCCATTTGATTGTGGAGTGCGTGGAGCTGAGAAATTGTGTGTAATACCATTAGCATCACAATATACTCCAAATTGCACTTCATTATCAAATTCCCGACCGTGATCTGTCCTAATGGAAACTATTGTACATCCTAGTTGATTTTGGACTTTCTTACTAAAAACCTCGATTTCCTCAAAGGCTTGTGTCTTATTCTTAAGAAATCTAGTCCAAGTGTACCTAGAGTAGTCATCAACTATTACTAAGGTGTAGTAGTTTCCTCCGTAGCTCCGTACGGCGGATGGACCAAATAAGTCCATATGAAGGAGTTCTAGGCATCTAGAGGTCGAGACCATATTCTTAGCTTTGTGACTAGAATGAGCTTGTTTTCCAACTTTACAAGCGTCACAAAAGTGTTGATCAAACTTAATCTTAGGTAGATTTCTAACTAGTTCCTTAGACGCCAATGATTGTATCAAACGCATATTGGCATGACCTAATCTCCTATGACATAGAGTGGAGTTATCATCTATGGTTGCTAAGCATATCCTATCCTGAGGCTTATTTCCCATTTTCATAACAAATAAGCCATTTCTCCTAACTCCTTTGCCTATGGTTTTACCATCCTTAATGATTTCGCTACCCTCTTCAGAGAATACGACTTTACACTTATTATATACCATTTGACTAATACTAAGCAAGTTAAATCCTAAGTTATCTACATGCTCAACATTTCTAATAGTGAGGGAGTTTTGAGTGATCGTACCTTTGCCAATAATGTTGCCCTTAAGTTTGTTTCCGAAAGTGACATTACCTCCGTTATATGCCTTGTATGATGAGAATAGACTACGGTTGCCCGTCATGTGGTTAGTGCATCCACTATCCTTGACCCATTCGTCAGGCTCCAAGTCGATTCCCAAGCATATCTATTGCATAAGAAAGACATTCAAACATTTGGTCCCCAATATCTCATGGGTCCAACTCCAAAGTTGTTAGCATTGAACATCCCATGCATTATTTGCATTTGGTTAGGATGTTGGAACGAAGGGCAAATTTCCCATGGTAAGTAACTTTGTAGTTGACGGTTATTCCAAGTTACGGGATAGTTACTTGGAAAACTTTGTCTTCTAGAGTTACCTCTCGGTAGAGGAGTTCTTGACCGAGGTTTGGGATCATTTGTTCTTCTAGGTGGAGGAGTCTTAGACCTATTGTCAGGTTTCACAAATCCATGTCTGGGGTTTGACATAGGTTTGTAAAATCTTTTGACTTCCTCTATACTAGCTATAGAAACTTTTGTACCATTTACAATTATGTGAGTTGGTTTAGGACTTGAATTGTTTTTTCAAATTCGACTCAGTTTCGTCCCCAGTGCCAGACGGTACCACGGTACCATTAAATTTAATGGTATCGTCCGCACCTTTAGTGGTGCCGTCTGGTGGTTTGACAGAACTCGTGGGTTTGACAATTTTACTTGCTTTGTTTTATATGTCGAAGCATTATCTGTTTCTTTTTCAGATCTAATGATCCTGATTGCATTTTCCTTAAGTTTTTCATTTTCTACTCGAGTACTTATGCATGACTCACAACCTACATCTACTTCTTTATTTCTTTCAAGTCTTTTTGACTTTAGTTAATTTTTTCTACTTCGAGCTCATGTAGTTTTGATTTTAGTGATTTGTTTCTACTTAAGATTTTTGAGCTAACTTCACATAGATTATTATATTCATCATTTAGTGTGTTATCATCTATTGACGAATTATCATCTATATGATCAGGGTAGTCATAACGTACCTCATTTGAAGCATGAGCCATTAGACACGTTTCGTCCTTAGGCTTCTTTTCTTCATCTTCACCGCTATCACTCCAAGAGCCTCCTATGAAATCTCGTTGGTTGTTGAATTTTGGTGGTTTGGGACACTCTCCTATGAGGTGATTTGGATCTCCGCATCTAAAACAATTCCTATCACTTGTCCCTTTCTTTTCAACATGCTTCTTTTGTGATGTCTTCTTTTCATCACGAGGTTGCCTAACGAACCTACCTCTTCTCCAAAGAACTTATTAAAGTCCCTAACCGCTAATGCATATTCTTCATCTTCACTATCGAAATTCGAACATTCCTCATCACTTGACTCCTTCTTGCTTTCAATGCTAGAGATCTAACTCTCTCGCTTTTGCCTTTGACTATATCGGAGTCCTTCTTAATTATCATCTCGTGAACTTTTAAATTTCCTATAAGTTCATCGAGTGACAATGTTGCCAAGTCCTTTGACTCTTCTATAGCGGTGACCTTTGCTCTCCATTTAGGATGTAGAGCCCTAAGAAACTTTCTAACATAGTTCTTGCTAGAGTAACCTTCATCAAGAGCTTTAAGACTAGTAATAATAGTATTAAATCTAGCAAAAGCATTACCTATTGACTCATCTTCCGTAATGGAAAATTGTTCATATTGTTGAACAAGAAGATCTATCTTGTTCTCTTTGACTTGGTTATTACCTTGGTGGGTGACTAACAAAGTTTTCCAAATATCTTTTGCCGTATTACACATAAAAATTCTTTCAAATTCCTTTTTAGGCAAAGCGTTGTAAATCATCATTTTAGCCTCATTGTTTTTGGCTAGTTTTCTTTTAAGTTCATCACTTTGTTTATCATAAGAAACTATTTCATCCTTTTTAGTTTCTCGGATTCATTTGAATAGGTTGAAAGTCACCCTCGGTAATAATATTACAAAGATCAATGTCTTTTGATTTCACATACGTTTCGAATATTGTTTTCCAATAAATAAAACAATCGGTTTCGAAAAGTGGTGGTCTTTGCATAGATTGCCCTTCTAGATATTTGTCAGAATCCATTGATCGATTCAAGTTTTAAAATACAATATACTTTAAAAACTTTGACTGACGTGGCTTTGATACCAATTGTGAAAAACTAGAAGGGGGGATTGAATAGTTTTACCGGTTTTTAGTTCTTTTAAAAATCCTTTTATAAGTTTGCTTATGAAAACTTTGATTCGAATCTTATGTGTAATCAATCAACACCAATATGAACTATACTCTACACTAACTAATAAAAGTAAAGTAAGTAAAAGATAGAGTTGGAAAGATCAAATCGAGACAAAGGATTTATAGTGGTTCGGCTACGAAGCTCTTCTTCGCCCTACTCCACTCCTCGAGTACCACACTCGAGAGTTTCAAACACTATGTCAACAACCTCCCTCCAGGCGGAGAAAACCGTACACGTCGCTTATCTAATTACCGACACTAAGCTAAAATGTCGAGTGTTAATCTTAGCTAGCACCAATCTACCATGATCCACTTGATCCTTCTCACTTTACACACTCAACACACAAGACACGATCTACCCGATCTACCTATGATCCACTTGATCACTCACACTAGCCCAATGGCTTCACAAGAGATGTTCACTATCTCTACAAGATCACACTTGATCTTCACTCTCCACTCTCACAAACAGGAAGATAAACTTGATGTATTCAATGATACAACAAGTTTGTAACAAATGTTTAACAAAAAACCTAACAACTATAAACTCTTGTATCTTCTTTGATACCTTGAGTTCTTTCTCTTGCTAATGAAGAGGAATGATAACACCTTGTATCTTCTTGGATACTTGTGTTCTTCTCTTGGCTAATCAAGAGGAATGATAACACCTTGTATCTTCTTGGATACTTGTGTTCTTCTCTTGCTAATCAAGAGGAATGAAGAGGATCACTTGGTTGGATGATTGGATCACTCTTGAACAAAAGAAAAACTAATCTAAATGATCTAAGAAAGAAAGTGTGAAGAGAGTATTGAACTCAGAAAGTTTTGTTGTGGAAAGGATGCCCAAAAACTGTGAATGGGGTTGGTTTTTATAGGCAAGAAAAATCTGAACGTTACAGAAAAATTTGTACGGACGGCTCCACTAAATACACCACGGTTCCACTAAATTTAGTGGAACCGTGGAGCCGTCCCAGACAAGGACGCTCCAAATTTTGTCTTTTCTGGTGAAAACTTATTTGAGGAAGGTTGGAGCTGATTTTGGGGGGCGAGGGGGGGGGGAATAGCTGTTATGATTTTTAAACTTATTTTTCCATTAAAACATTTCTTAATAATTCAAAAATAATTTGTCATGTGTATTTTTGAAAAAAAAAATGTTTTGACACATTAAAATGTGAACTCTCAAAACACAAATTCACTTCTTTGATCATTTGTCAAGTTGTAAATTTGTTCTAGAGTGATTTGCGTAGAAACGGGATCTTCCGATTAAAAACTTGTTTACTTTAATTTTAACGTAACGTGATTTCACATTTTGTCATCCTCAAAACGTGATGTAATCGAAAGATATAAATAACGTTTTTAGAATATTATTTGCATCAATAATAATTACTCGTTTCCTGCATAAATAGTGAACCATTTGATCGTCATTATTAGTTGTGTTATACAAAATTACGACATAAAAGCCAGCTTACCATTCCTTCTTTATAATATTTTCCTTTTTTCCTGCTAGCCCTTTATTGATACTGAGCTCACGCCTCTGTCATAACTACGACTAAAACATAATAAGCTCATACCAAATTGACATCCTTAACTGAAAAGACTGTAGCTCAGGAACCCGTGGCAAATACCCAGACACCAATAATCTCATCCTTTGTTGATATAAATAATGCCTAAACACGTTATTAATATTTTTCGATATCTCTACGTTTTGATAATCACAAAATGTAAAATTATTAAACGAAAGATTATGACGTAAACAAGTATTTAGTTGTAAATATATATTTTAACAACTCAATCACTTAAGGTATGAATAAACAAATGCTTAATGCATTATATGATCAAAGGAACATTTTCTTAATCACTAGATTTTTTATAAAATGACACAAACATTTTATATCTTTTAGAAAATCATTTTTGGTATTTAATAAAAATGTTTAATCCATTATAAATTTATGAATTCAAATTTTCAACCAAAAATGGCAAAAATGTTCCAGAAAAACCTTCCCACAAAAAGACAAATCTGAGCAACGTTCAGATTTGGGCGGCCCCTTTAATTTACTAGGCGGCCCCCTTAATAATTAAGGGGACCGGCCACCTATTTAAGGGGACTGCCTCGCTCCTCCAGCTGTCAGACTTTGCCTATAAATACTGGTTCATTCCTGGACTTTTTTCTCACCTTTTGCACCCCAAACCTTCTGTTCTAAATCTCTTCTTATATCTTTCTAAATCCTTTGATTATATATTCTTAAGCATTGGTTTCTAAGTGATCCAAGCTTCCACCATCTAAGTGCAAAAGAAGAATACTTCTATCAATCAAGACTAGAAGTATTACAATTTAGTATCATCTTGTTACCTAAGTTGTTAGTTTAGTAAACTTTGTAAATCATTCATTCATTTGTGTATAAGGTGTGTATATTGGGTGTGAACATAAGTGATTAGATTAGTGTAGGGTGTAAGTAGTGAAGAAGGTGTATAAGTAGTTGAGTTGTAAAGAAGTAGTGTAGAAGTATTGTAAAGTGGTGAAGTGGTTGTGGTGTGAAGAAGTAGTGAAGTCGTTACAAAGAAGTCGTGAAATAGTGAAGAAGTAGAAGTCGCGAAGGAGTGAAGAAATATAAGGTGTGTAAAAAGTATAGTAAAGGTGTGAAGAAGTAGAGGCGTGAAGAAGTAGTATTAGGAAGAGAAGAAGTAGTGTATAGTTGTGAACAAGATTGTAGTTGTGAAGAAATAGTAGTGTTGTGAAGAAGAAGTAGAGTAGAAATTGTGAAGTAATTGTGGTGTGTAGTAGTTGTGAGTAGCCGTGAAGAAGTTGTGAAGCCATAGTGAAGAAGTTGTGAAGAAGGCGTGAAGAAGTCGTGAAGAAGTTGTGATTGAAGTTGTGAGATTGGTTCTAGCTACGATTAGAACTCGACATTTAGCTTTGTGTCGTTAAACCGGTGTAAGCAAAAGTTGTGTAAGGTTTTCTCCGCCATAAGGGAGCTTGTTGAAGTAGTGAAGAAAACTCTCGAGCTAGGTGCTCGGGGAGTGGAGTAGGGCAAGGAAGGTGTCCTTGTAGCCGAACCACTATAAATCCCTCGTGTCTCGGTTAGATCTTTCCATCTCTTATTTACTTCTTTATTTACATCGTCATTACTTTCATACATATAGGCATATATAATTGTTAGTATTATTTAGAAGTTGATTTCACATAAAGATCAATTTAAAACTCCATTCATATAAACAAAACTTTTATAACATATCTAAAAGGATACACATATAATTAATAATATCGTTCAAGTATTATTTTTCACAAAAACTCGAATCTAAGATTTTAAAAGGAAATAAAGTTTTCAAAATAAAATTAAAAAGGTGTAAAACTATTCAACCCCCTTCTAGTTTTCCACATCCTTGTCTGAATTCATAGGAACCCATGCCAAATACCCAGACACCAATAGAAAATGCATTTCTGAAAGCGACAGAAACATCCAACAAAGATACCAAAAACACTATAGCTCGCGGTCTGTATCAGCAACGTAAATGTCAAGCAAGCATCAGCCCACTAAACTGAAAGAAACCATCAACAAACTAATCAAATTTCATTTTTTTTTTTTTTTGCCACACGCTTATAAGCTTCAACTCATGTCTTATAAATAAGCCATAAGCTCAAGTAAGCAACCTCATAAGCGAAAAAAAAGTAATGCTGTGAACTTTATGAAAAACCTTAAAAATCGAAAACCATACCCAATTGAACATAAGGCCAAATTTGAAAATAACCAATTCATAAAAACACAAACAGGATCAAAATCTTGATTTACAATAAAAATCAAAACTTCAACCAAAACCAAAAATATTGAATCTTTATATTAATAAAAATATGATTAAACCATGAGATAAGAGACAATTACCAGCTTTATAGGGTGTGGACCGCCTTTCTTGACCCGCCATAATCCTTTCTACACCGCCGCATCTGCTTCCCATCACATATACGAAACCCGCTCTTTTTATGGGTTTGATCGAATAACAATTGGTTGATGGATGTTTGGATTTGTGTTGTCGTGGGTGTTTTTTGGCCTTTTGATAATCAAATTAGTGTATTGTTTTTTTGTTCAAAATATTTTATGTTAGTGGTTTTGATGAAATGGAGAAGAAGAATCAAAGCGTCGGAAATTTCTAGGAGATGAGCAGAGTTACCGTAGCATAGTACCGATTTGGTATGGGTACTACTATGGTAACACCCCCTATGGGGCTGTACCTATTTTTGTATTTTTTTTTTTTTTTTTGTACTTTTTTGTCTTATTATGTTTTTTTTTTTTTTTTTTTTTTTTTTTTTTTTTTTTTTTTTTTTTTGTCTAAGTTTTTTATGTCCAAGTTGTCCAAGTTTTTTTTTTCTTTAAGCAAAAAGATTTAATATGTTGTCTAAGGTTTTTGTTTTTTTTTTTTTATGTCATTTTATTTTTTTTTTTTTTTTTGCCTTCATCAAGTTTATTTTTTTTCGTCTTAAATGATACAAAGTTTTACTTTTTGTCTTTCTTTTGATTTTCCCTGTTCAAAAGTTTAATAGCTTCCAAAAAGGCTTAAAGCAGTCAAAAGACTCATCATATATTCACAACTTTTACAGTCTTATCATCATGCATTCACAGAGTTCAAACCCGTTGACAAACGACATTTTGATTCTCTTTTAGATTATCCAAGCTCACAACAGCAGTTTCAACAAGCAGTTTCATAACAAGCACTTCACACAAACCAAAGCAGTTTCAAACAAAAGCAGTTCATAATAAGCACTTTCAAATAAGATTTTCAAATATATAGCTAAGATTTCACTTAAAAGCAGTTTCATATAGCTAAGTTTCACAAAATAAGATCAAAGTTCACTGTCCATAAGCAGTTTCACACAACAGTTTCAACAATTATATGCAATTTCCCAGCCAACAAAAGCAGTTTCAACAACAAAAGTTTCAAACAAGCAGTTTCAAACAAGCAGTTTCACAACAAGCAGTTTAAAAAATGCAGTTTCACAACAAGCATTTCAAACAGACAAGCATTTCAAACAAGCAGTTTCACAAAAGCAGTTTACATGAATCCACACTTTCTAACGACAGACATTTAGTATACTTTCATAAATTAAAGAGTCAAATTTAAAGGTCAATAAGCATTTACAAACATTAGCCAGAGTTTTACACATATGGCTGCAAATTTAATTACAACAAGTTTTTTTCAAATTGCGTTATTACATTTCTTTATTTTTTTTTTTTTTTTTTTTTTAATCACCATCGCCCTCAAAACTGCTTTTAGATCATAAACTGCTTAAAGTTTCAACAAGATATAAAACTGCTTAAAGTCTGATAAACATTAAGCAGTTTCACAAAAAGCAGTTTCACAACATAAAACATTTCACAAAACACTTTCAATAAGAAACAAGTTTTCACAACAAGCACTTTCACAACAAGCAGTTTCAAATAAGCAGTTTCACAAGAGCAATATCAGAACCAACATAAATTAGGTATAGCCCCATAGGGGTGTTACCATAGTAGTACCCAACTTATTTTCACAACAACCACTTTCAAATAAGCAGTTATAACCATAAATTAGGTACAACCCCCAAATAGGGACGTTATAACCAAGCACCCCTTATTTTTACAAAGGAGGCAACATAAATAAGCAGTTACAATGTGAACTGCTTATTGTGAAACTGCTAACTAACTAGACCCTTTTTTTAGATCTAACACCATCAGAACCAAGCATCACGCGGGGTTAGATCCAAAAATGGGTCTAGTTTAGATCTTTTAGATCTTTTTTAGATCTAAAGATCTTAAAAAAGCATCAAAATGAATCAGCACCAACATCACAGATCTTTTTAGATCTAAAAAGATCTTAAAAAAAAACTTAAAACCGCGTGTATCAATACTACCCACCCCACAGAAACCTCCTTTTTAGATCTAAAAAGATCTAAAAAACATTAAAATGAATCAGCACCAAGAAACCTCCCTTTTAGATCTAAAAAAAATATCAATCAGAACCAGAAAGAAACCTCCCTTTTAGATCTAAAAAGATGTAAAAAAAAAATATCAATCAGAACCAAGAACCACCAAGAAACCTCCATTTTAGATCTAAAAAGATCTAAAAAAAATAAAATAGGGGGTGCTTGGTTATAACGAATCAGAACCAAAAACCACCATCAAAAACCACCTTCTACAAACCACCATCTACAAACCTCCCTTTTAGATCTAAAAACCATCCTTTTACAAACAAAACCACCAAGAACACGGTTTTGGTGATTGAGTGAGTGAAAAGAGAGAGTCAGAGAGAAAAGAGAGAGTCAGGGGAGTGATTGAGTGAGAGAAAAGAGAGAGTCAGAAGAAAAGAGAGTCACATGGGGTGGGTGGTATAGTAAAGAGTCTGTGGGTGGGGTGGTATTGATACACCCGGTTTTATTTTTTTATTTTTTATTTTATTTTTTTTCTCTAAAACAAAGTAAAAAAAAAAAGAAAAAAAAAAATTGTTATAAATTTTTTTTAAGACAAAGTAAAAAAAAAATATTTGTTATAAAAAATTTATTAAAAAAAAGTTGCTAAAAAAATGTAAAAGTTATAAAAAATAAAGTAAGTTGTTAAAAAAATTGTAAAAGTTATAAAAAATAAAGTAAGATGTTGAAAAAAAAGTTGTAAAAGTTATAAAAAATAAAGTAATGATGTTAAAAAAAAGTTGTAAAAGTTATAAAAAATAAAGTAAGATGTTAAAAAATAAAGTAAGTTGTTAAAAACAAATTGTAAAAGTTATAAAAAACAATGTAGTTTGTTAAAATAAATAAAAGTTGTTAAACGTTGAAATGTATTTTCAGGTGTTTAGTTCTCACGAGCAACTAACTGATTGGGTGCAAAATATAGCTCGGAGGATCGGTTTTGTTATTGTTAAAAAAAGAACCAAAACTGATAAGGGGTATTTGTACGCAATCCAGTATGGTGTTCAAAGGGTGGGATTTATGTACGTGAAGGTTCTGAAGATGAAATTAAACGGCAAACTTGTACCTCTAAAACCGATTGTCCATTCAGATTAATGGCTAAATATTCACAAACACAAGGTTTTTGGAGGTTGAGGGTGAAGTGTGATGGGCATAATCATGATTTTGCAGAGTCGTTGCATGGTTTCTCATATGCAATGAGACTAAAGGATGATGAGTTCGGTTTGGTGCAACAATTGACAGAGTATAACGTACGACCACGTCATATACTTTCGTCAGTAAAGGAGCTTAATCCGGATAATGTGTCTAGCATTAGAACTATATATAACGCACAAAGTAAGATCCGTGGAACCCTAATAGGTGATAGAACTCCAATCCAAGTCCTTTACTCCATTTGCAGCATTCAGGGTGTACATATTACGAGAGGGTAATGAGCTCACTAATGAGCTTGAGGAACTATTTTTTGTTCACCCCACGTCATATGCTCTATGGTGTACATTCCCTGAAATCATGCTAATGGACTCAACATACAATACCACATTGTTCAAATTGCCATTTTTTGAAATTGTTGGATTAACTTCAACAAACAAAACATTTTCAATGGCGTTTTGTTTTTTGGACAAAGAAAATGGGCCTAATTTTCAATGGGTATTGCAATGTGTGAAGGAGGTGATAGAGGAAAGATATTACCCGCGTGTTATCATCACTGACAGAGATTTAGCGTTGGTTGGGGCATGCAGAGTAGAATTCCAGAACGCAAACAAATTACTATGTCAGTGGCACATTAACCAAAATGTGCTTCAGTATTGCAGAAATAGATGCAAGTCGCTAAAGGAGTACGAGTCCATTAAAGGAACATGGGATTGGATGGTTAAAGCTCCGACACGTGTCATATTCATGCGTTATTATCAACACCTACAAGAGTTGTTGCTCGAACATGCAGGTACTCAATTATTAATTCATTGTTATTATTATTAAATAAATAACAACTCGAATGACTTTTTGTTAATTCATTGTTTTTTCAGATATTTCTTCGTATCTGAATAACTAGCTGCAAAATTACTCTGACATGTTTATCGGTGTATTACCGATCAATATCGCGCCTTCGGCCAGACAACAACATGCAGAGTTGAGGCTCAACACGCGTTGTTGAAATTATACTTGGGCAGCACACAATCCAACTTAGACACGTTGGTGAGTTCGATCGATAAGATTCTCGTTTCGCAAGAAACTACGATAAAGGAATCTTTTAACAGAAGCAAAAACGAGAGAATGAACAAATGTAATGTACCAATATTTCAAGAATTGTGGTATAAAGTTTCCAAACATGCTTTGGAACTCATTTTGGCTGAACTCCAACTGTCGATCGATGCCCAAGATTGTACTCATTAGTTGCGGTCAGTTTATGGCCTACCATGCTTTCACGAACTGCTTTACTATTGGATTCATATTAAGTATATTAAATTTGTGACTATTAAGTTATTTTCCCCATTAATATCAGTAATTTATATAAGTCACTTTTAATTAATGCAGATATGGCAATTCCACTTAATACGGTTGATATTTTTTGGAGAACCCTATCTGTTCCATGGCCTAGTATCAATATTGAAGCTGGTCCTTCTTATGATCCTGATTGTGATGATGACATACAACAATTCAGGAGTGTTTTTGGCAAAATGTCGTCGTTTGTGAAAAAAAAGTATGTTAAAGAAGGTGAGAGGGATATACAATCCGGAATCTGTTGATACACGTCAACCTGCTGTTCACAAAAGTGCTCGTGGACGACCGAGCGCAAAGGACAAAAAGTCCCAGGCACCAAAAGTCCCGGACCTGAATAAAGTACCAACCGTAGATCCAAGTTGAAGAAGCACAAATTCAAGATCTACAAAAGTCCCGGACTTAAACAAACAACTTACGAAACATAGTTCTTACATGGGTTCTAGAGTTGAAAGAAGTCCCATACACAGGTTATACGTTAGAGATACGGAGATCAAGTATTTCATTAAGCAGCTTCCACAGCTTTTCCGTCGATACATCACAAGTATCTATAATGTGGAAGGTGATGGAAATTGTGGGTTTCAGTGCATTTCCCACGGTATTGGTCAACACCAAGAAAACTGGCTCAATGTCCGAAGGTGGTTATTGCAAGAGTTGGACATTAATCGTGAGTTTTACGTACGTATGTGGTTGCAAATGGACTATGACAATATTCGGAGCAGAATAAACTGGTTATATGATAGTCCTTTTCCGGGAGACAACTGGATAGTTATGCCAAACACGGGGTTGGTTATTGCCACAGTGATTAACCGGCCTGTTGTATTTATATCCGGGGGATGCAACACTACGTGTTTTCTGTTTTTTTCCGGTCCAGATTTATCACAAGGAACTGGCCCCCTTGTGATTGGTCGTGTGGGGAATGGGGATTTTGGTCACTACATTCATCTTACGCCAGATGAAAACTCACCATTTCCGACTATTCACCCACACTGGAGGTACCACAGACATGCCGTTGCATCCGGATGGGAAACATTGTATCACGATCAACTACACATGTATAATGAGATTAGACAAACACAAAGATAGTACATGATTACTGATTTATGTTGTAAATAATTATAGAGAAAAAACATTGTAAATGATTACTGATTTATGTTGTAAATAATTATACCGACAAAACATTGTGAATAATTACTGATTTATGTTGTAAATAACTGTTTGTATTATTTAAATTAACAATACATTACCGATTTATGTTGTAAATAACTGTTTGTATTATTTAAATTAATTATTTGTCCAGGTGAAACAAAATAATCCTTACTTGTGTCGCTGTTAGAGATGATTCATTATAGAGAGGATATCCCGTAAAGAAGCTAGTTATGGTCAACCGTATTACGCATGTCCTCTTTCAGTGGTAAGTAATCATACGTTTGCTTAGTTATGTAAATTATTTGTTTGTTAATAATACATTTCTTATTATTTTCTTAACATGTAACAGCCAGGAACAGATGACTATGGGTGTCGGTACTTTATGTGGAAGGATGCGTTTCAAAAGAAGCACTTTAGTCAAGCCTCTTCTTCAACGCAGTGCTCAAACTGCGTTGCTAAAGATAATAAAATTGACAAGCAAGCTTATAAGATTGATCAGCTTGAAACAAGAAACAAGATGTTAGTGTCTCAAAACAAGATGTTGATGACAAGAAATAAGATGCTCGAGGCATCACTGGAATTGGCAAGGAATCCTGAGGATCACGCATGTCAGTCGGGTGCAATGCTCCATGAGCTTTTAGATGACATTAATAATCTTCACATGTATAGTTGGTGTTTTTATTAAATAATGTGTTATCGTTCTTGTTTAATTGAATAATAACAGTTGTTTTGTTTAATGTGTTAACGTTAACGTGTTATTGTTTAATGTGTTTGTTAGACTTAAAGTTTTGTCATATGTTGGAATTGCACTTCTTTCTTTGTACAAGGACTAGTTTAGACATTTAGGCTAAGTTAGTCATTGTATTCTTTGTATAAATACCCTCCTTATCCACATTTGGAGGGTTGAGGATTCACAGGTTCATGAGGTGTGTATGTTTTCTCTCTCTAGAAAACATACACACCTCCCCAATCAATAAACCGAAATTTATAATGTTTAATCTTTAGTTCGTGTTTATTGTGTTTCCTCCACCTCCCGTATGTGAATCTTGACATCTACAATTGGTATCAGAGCTAACCGGGTGGCTCACGTGGTGTTTTTAACCCGATGGCTTTCGTGCATTTCAGTACGAAACCTGCGCTTAATTTAATGGCTTCTGAGAGACTCACTCCAGAACCCGAGCTTAACCCAATGGCTTCGGAACATCTCAGTTTCGGACCCGAACTTCAAATAAAGGAAAGTGTTGTGCAAATCCAATTTCTTTTTCTAACACTTATCCTAAAAACAAATGAAGATATTTCTCCTTACATATCTTCAAAGATTTTCAAAATCTTCTCTATCTTGAGCACATTTTTCTTCAAGATTTTTCAATAAGATTTTTCCAAATCTTTCATAAAGTGCTCAAGATAACTCCCTCCTAAACCCTTAAAACTGCTTTTAAACTAAAATGTTTAACCATATGCTTTGTTTAAGGGGGAGTAGAAAAACAAAAATGTTCCAATTTCATGCTCAAATCCGTCTATCTCTCCAAAAAGTTTCATTTTTAATCAGTTGATATCAAAAATATCACTGCATGCTATTTTTGAGGGGGAGAAGATGTGATTAAAATGTGATCGAAAAGGAATCTCAAAACGAGTTCTTCAAAAAGACTCAGCATGAACCCTCGAATTGACGAAAGATAAATGTCAGTAATCGAAAAGACTAGTCCAGGACGGGTAATAATTTCAAGATGGTTATCCATTGATGTAAACGTGTCTCGCAAAGGACTTGTCTGAGTAGAATGTACCAATTCGAGAGATAATCTTTTGATATGACCGGGACAGGTAATAACTTCAAGCTAGTCTAACTAGTGATGTAAACGTGTCTCGCAATGGTCATATTAATTGAAAATCGATCAGTTCAAAAAGTGCGAACTCTACCCATCATGTGCAATTCTTTCTTAAATCTCATATGCACATGTGAAGGGGGAGTATTTCAGAAAATGCAAAACTCTCAAAGTATTAACAAAATGTGTTTTATTCTTGAACACTTTGAGAGATTTTCTCAAATGGTTTTATGGCAAGTGATCAACAAACCTAGGATAATCATGGAGTTATAAGGTGATTATGGTTAGGTTATGTCCTATGATCCGCCAGAGCCGGAGGGATCTTCCCAAGGACAATTCCAATAGTCTAGAATTAGAAGTCCTTAGGTAAGATTGAAAAAAGGAGTATAATGAGAAAGGAGAAAGAAGGGGTTGAAGAATGAAAAAGAAAAGTTTTTTGTAAGGGTGAAAAGAAATAGCCCTCCATGAAAACTTAGGTCAGAAACTGGGTCAATACATCTGCTATCGGTACTCACTAAGGTGATACTGGTATTGAAGACAAGACGTCATGGACCCAGTGACGCAATGCACACCCCTCCTATCCACTCAGATATCTCTTAAAAGATATTTGTTTCATTTCTCACGGAGAACACTACATAATCTATCGACCTCTCACTCCGAGATGTGTTGATATTGAAAAGGTGGCACTCTGCTCCATGCCTCCGACGACTAAAACCAAAACGCACATTATTGAGTCTAGAGACATGAGATTCATCAAAGATCTCTTAGGAACACTTCCTATACAATACACTTGTGTTCATCAAAAGGATACAAGCTGTATGAGTCTTAATGAGATCTTTAGATCTTGCCTCACGACATGATGGCCGCTGGACGATTTATTGCTAACTGTCTTATGCAGGTACCGACGAAAGTCCATCTACCATCATTATCTACAGCATAGACGCATCTGATCAGAAGAAGTAGATCAAGGCAAGAACATCCAAAGTCGATACTTTGAAGATCACAAAGCATGAAGGAACAATGAATGAAGACTATTACTCTACAACACACAAAGTTAAAGACAACAAAGACGAAGGACCAATCACTAGGAGCATCATTGCAATGACCATCCCTTAGGGGGAGATTGTTAGCATTTAATTTATAAATGCAAAAGTGATGGTCATTTATGTCATAAGTAAAATGTGTGATGTATATTTAGTTTAGTCTAACAAGAGTGGGCTTTTGGTTAGCAAACATGTAAGACTTTATGTTTAAGTCAAGAATAAACATAAGCCCACTCATAGCCCAATCTTAAAGCCCACTAGGGCATTTCTCTTATGTATTTAACACACACTCCCACCACATATGTAGTTGTGCAGTAAAGTTAGAATAGGTGGGAGTGTGTGTTTTCTTTGTAACTCTTTCTCTCTTTTCTCATCTAATCTAATCAATACACATTTCCATTGTTTATATCTACTGCCACCAAATCTCCTCATCTATATTTCTTATATTCTTCTCTTATTCTCCATCTATATTATCTCTTCCATATTGTTCTTTAACTGCCATTCGATCTCCAAAGGTTAATGGGTATGATAAAGTAGGATTTCAAGCTACAACAGTGTTAATTAAATAGAAACACGTCAGACGAATACATTGTAGTTGTTTAATGTGTTAACGTTAACGTGTACAAAAAAACATTACACAAAAATAAACATTACAAAAAAAAACACACAAAATAAACATTAAAAAAAAAAAAAAAAAAAAAAAAGTACAAAACAACTACAAGACAAAAGTACAAAAAAAACGTACCAAAGTACAAAAAAAAAAAAGTACAAAAGGACGGCATCCCCCACTAAGGGGTGCCTCCTTTGTAAAAATAGGGGGTGCTTTGTTATAACGTCCCATTTGGTATACATGTGTGTGGACGGCATTTGACAAATTAGGTCTTTAAAAAAAGTTTAGGTGTGTTTGTTTTAAAAAAAAAAAAAAATCTTACAGTAAGAGGTGGTCAGACGTTTTGCTTGTTTGTTTTTTTTCTTTTGAGTCAGACCCAGTTAGACATATAACATCTTACTCAGTAAGAGGTGGGGACTTGTCATACTGCCTCTTACTTGATAAGAGATTGAAGACTCGTGTTAATATAATATATTTGATAGTTTATTAACTATGTTATATTTATGATAAAAAATCTTGTTTCATATTTACATAAGTTACTTAAATAAATTGCAGAAACGAACATTTAAAATCATTCGGACAATTATAAAAAAACAAATAACATTATTTGGTTCAAATTTAGACTTTCTAGGCACCTCTTACTGGTAAGATGTAGTAGTCAGATTCAGACCTAAAACATCTTAATGAAACAAACACACCCTTAATGATTTTGTATTCATATTACGGAGTCACTACGGTAAAACGGGAGTGAATAGGAATAGTTGCAACTCTTTTGGACCAATGAAAATGAGCCACTCAGCCAACTACCAACTGTTGGGATACTGTTCATTAAATCTAATTATTTTGACAACCAATAGTTGGGAAGATTAGCTGAAAACGGTGTAGGGGACAAACAGAATAAACGAACAAAATCGAATATTATTTGAATCTGTGAAAGGCGTGTGAACACTTTCAGATCGAATCAATTCGGTGGTTCTCATGAATTATGCAATCGGATACAATTCAGAGATTGAGAATGTTTTGAATGCTTTTATTTGAGATTAATGAACGAGAGTAAAATAATAATGACCAAGAAAAAATGTATGAATATATAAATCAGGGACTAGGGCAATAACTGCCTTTTAGGCAGTTTTCCAAGGTTTCAAAGTTGTCAAAATTTGTCTCTTAATTTCCAAAAATTTAATTTTCTGAGGAACTTTTACCATAACAACTTGGTGGAAATAAAAAATTTCCAAGATGACCTGACAGCTCGACCCCAGCCAGGGGCTATGCCCCTTGGACCCTGCTCCCAAGGGCGCTGCCCCGGACCCCCGTCCTAAAGGCTTCGCCCCCAAGATCATAATAAATTCAAATAGGCGTGCACTCCGCACCTCCAAGCCTAAATGATGTCTTATTATGACTAAATTGATCAAACAAGTTAATACAATTACACTAAAATATCCAAAAAACGGACACCTTAAAATTTTAATGTTTGCCCCGTTGAATTTTCCCTTTTAGTATATATTATATAGAGTAAACTACAAAATACATCCCTGTGGTTTGGTCAATTTCACACGATACATCCCTCCCAAAAAAGTTGCGCCATACACATCCATCCGTTAGTAAAAGTCAAACACAATACATCCAAGAGGACGAACGGTGCAAAGATTGTCTCATTAAGTTGGACACGTGGCAGTTAACTCTTTTTAAGAGAGGGTATTTTAGTCCTTTTATCATAAACACAAACATAAATCCAGATCTAGATCAGAAACTCAAATCAAAATCAAAAACACAAACATCACTCTTTTTCAAAAACACAAACACAAACACAAAGTTAAACCCAAATCAAAACTCAAACCCAAATCATAAAAACAAACACATTCGACCCTTTCTACATGAAAAATAGAAGGGAGAAGAAGAAAGCATATAGAAATTTCTGCAGTTGAAACATAAAGAATAACACACAAACAAGCCTAATCATTTGGCACGAGATTGCAAACTGATAGATACATATCCCAACATCACATACATCAATTATTATGGTCATGCACTTAAAGGATATGATAGCTTTCACTCACCCATAAACTTCCCACACCTACTCACTTAAAGAATCAAATTAGTCCGCACACCCACACCTACTCACGATTTTTTCATATATGAACCTCTTCTTTCAAATCCAGAATCAAACTAACACATATATGAACCTCTTTCATATATAATCCGAATCAACAACACATATAACAATAAAAAATCGTCCTTTGTTACTTGATTAAATCGATGATGATGAAGAGTTGTGTTCAAACAAACAAGTGCTTGTTGTAGTTGTTCGTTGTTGTGAGATGGGTTAGGATAGTGGGTTTTGGATCTTGTTGTTTACGGATTGTGAGATGGGTTAGATCGATGATGATGGTTATGGTCTCACACTAAAGTCTTGAAAGATTGTTACCAAAGTGAACCAAACTGAGATCTGGGTTTTTATTTGAAGGTTGTATTGAAGGTTTTCTTCTGGGTTTTTATTTGGATCTTTAAAGATAATCTAGGTTGGTGTTATTGAAGGTTTTCTTCTGGGTTTTTATTTGTGTTTGATTCTGGGTTTGTGGTTGTATTTAAGTTTGTGTTTGATTTTTGAATCTGGGTTTATGAATATGGGTTTTTGAATCTGGTGTTTGTTGTTTGTTTTTTATTCGGATCTTTGAATTTGGGTTTGTTAAATCTGGGTTTTGATTCGTGGTGGTGAGTTTGTGTTTAAGAAGAAAAAGAGTGAGTAGGTGTGGGTGTTAAAATGACATAATTACCCTCTCTTAAAAAGAGTTAACTGCCACGTGTCCAACTTAACGAGAAAATCTTTGCACCGTTCGTCCTCTTGGATGTATTGTGTTTGACTTTTACTAACGGAGGGATGTGTATGGCGCAACTTTTTTGGGAGGGATGTATCGTGTGAAATTGACCAAACCACAGGGATGTATTTTGTAGTTTACTCTATTATATATAATGGGATCTTTAGAGACCATGTCTTCATCCATAGGCTCCCAAGTACCCGAATCAATCAAAAGTCGATTCTATCATAATTACTCTTGTTCACAAAGACAATAATTCAATTAATGCTATGTTTTGTAATTTAACTAAGGAGTATTTGTTTTCAAATCTTTCGTACTTGTTAACATAATAGGTATCCAACGCAGGAAAAAAAAAAAAAAAAAAAAAAAAAAAAAAACGGCAAAAGACTGATACTGGACCATGAGAAGTTCACGTAATGAATATGCATAATATCAAACTTATATGTCAACGTATTCAAGTTGTTTTGTTAAACAATTTTAAGAATTATTAATACATAGATCATTGATTCCATCATGTGATATTCCCGCAAAAAAAGTCACTGAATACAATGACCTTATTTATAAAAAGACTTTGCAACTCATTTCCTATAAACAAATGACATCCCCATTTTCTCTCTTAAAAAACTATATCTATATTTCAATTGCTTCTAGTTTTAGTAAACAAGTTACAGTCATACTGTTTCAATGGAAGTAGCAGTACCAGCAGCTGCAATTACGGCGAAAAGTCCTGAAAAACTCCAGGTAGAATATTTTTTTATGCTGATATTTTTAAGTATTCGTTGGTGATTAATTTATTTTTGTAAAAATGCAGGGGAAGTATAAAGCAATGGTGGTGTGTTGGCTTCTTGGAATTGGGTGTTTGTTTGCATGGAATAGTATGTTGACAATAGAAGATTACTATGTTAATTTGTTTCCGGTACGATCACTAACAAACTCTGGTGAAATATAACTGCATGTTTGTAAAATGTTAGACTTTTCATTCCATAGTTGTTAAGATCCCGATCCTGATATTAGGATTTTACGATTTTACGATTTTACGAAGCAAAAACGATCCGGATCCTACGTAGGATCTTAGCAAGCTTAAGATCTTATAGGATCCCGATATTGATCATAGGATCTTAAGATCTACACCGATCCGATCTTACTTTTCTCAAACCACAAACTAAAAAACTACAAATTTATGGTTTTTGTTTTTATATAATTTAAAAAAGGGGTATCCTTTTAAAAACGTATCAAATTTGTCGTGAAATTCGGTTTTGCGTGACGAACAAAAAATTGGTAAAAAATGAGTAAAAAAATTTCAAAAATGACTCTAATTAAGTAGTAAAGACAAAAAAAAAAATTATGTAATGACCATTTTACCCTTGATTATTTGAAAATGCATCCAAAGTCCTTACACTAAATTACATAAATGGTCCATGTCGTTACGCCAAATTGCGTCCAACATCCCTATTTTTAAATAAAATTTCCATTTTTTTTTCCAAAAAAGTTTTTAAAAAAAATCGAAAAAAAAAATATTTTTTCTAAAAAAATTATTTTTTCTATCAACTTGGTTCCAAAAGCATTGATCCGCTCATTCCATATCAGGAAAGTCAACGTTGATGATCACGTTTAATAAAGAGTAAACTACATTTTTGGTCCTCGTGGTTTACCGGGTATAACGATTTTGGTCCAATAGTTTCAAACGTGTCGGGTTTAGTCCATTTTCGCTGACCCGTAACGGGTTTGGTCCAAATTCGTTAATGCCGTTAGTTTTACTTTTGTTGACTGTTAAATGAGAGGGTAAATTAGTCATTTGAGTCTCTGCTGCAGATCCTTATCTTCACCAACATCCTCACAATCCTCACCAACATCATCTTCTCTCCAAATCCTTAAAATCAAGAAAACCCCATCAACACCCTCACCAACATCCTCAGAAATACTAATTAACCAAACACTTTACCCCTATTATATTATCACAAATATTCGTCCCAACATGTTTGGTATAGATGCACTCTAACCCCTATTATATTATCACAAATATTATCACAAATTTCTGATGAACAAAACATGTAGTATTTACTATTTTTCATCAATTCTGCTGTGATGAACATACAAACAATAAATAAACCACATCTTTTATTCGTAACATTGCAGCTGAGTTTAGATGACAAAAAGATTTCAACTAGAGAGGTATGGAAGCGACAGATTATTATTGCCAGTAGGCATAAGCAACCGGCTAGCTTTGGATTTTATTCTCCAGCCAAATATGAGGCTGAAACAGAGGGGAGTGTTGACAAAACCCATCTCAACAACCATCATCACCATAACCAACCACCAATAACCACCATAACAACCACGACAAATCAAGATTTTTAAAACCCACATCAAGATTCATCCTCCTCATCACCATCTTCCTAACCATCACAACACTCATCCTCCTCATCACCATCTTCCTAACCACCACACATCCACCACCACCACCATCATTCTCAGTCCCACATCTCTTCCCTCACAAAATCCAATACCACAACCACCACATTCATCATCTTCAACATCCACTTCAACATCCACAACAACCACTAAATCCACTCTAACCTATGGCTCGAATGTCATACCAAATCCAAAAATATTCACAAGCTAAGTTTGACACTCACCTCGCCGAGACCACAATGTCTCGGCTTGAGTTTAAACGGCTTGACTCAACTCACTTCAAACCAATCAGACCAAATCTAACATGAAAAAAGAAACCAAACATAACCCATGAAACTATAAACCTCGGTGTTACCCACCTTTGGTACTCTCGGATGTGGACGAATCTTGGTCGGAAAATTATGTGGTGGCGCGTGGTGATGTTGGAAGGAAGGTTTTGAGCGCGTACAGTAGGGAAAAACCACAAGGAGATTAAAAGACGAGGTTTGGTGGTGGTGGTGTACGAAAAAGAATGGCGGTGAGGGCTTGTGGTGTTGGCCGGAAGTTCGCCGGAGGAGATGAGGGGGAAGAGAGAAGATGGGGCAGTGAAGGTGAAGGAAAAAAAATAATAACCCTAAATGAGTTAATAATAATAATAATAATAATAATAATAATAATAATAATAATAATAATAATAATAATAATAATAATAATAATAATAATAATAAAGGAAAGGGGCATTTTAGTCAATGTATATCATCATCAGAGGGGTATTCTAGTCATTTCATGTTTTTTAACGAGTCAAACTAACAGTCAACATAAATTTGGACCAAACCCGTTACGGGTCAGCGAAAATGGACTAAACCCGACACGTTTGAAACTATTGGACCAAAACCGTTATACCCGGTAAACCACGAGGACCAAAAATGTAGTTTACTCTTTAATAAATGTAGAGATTGCCTGTATATTTAAAAATATGTAAAGATTGCCTATATATGCCCTTAAGAATATCATTTAAATGAGATTAAAATATCATTTAAATAGGTAACATTTCGGGTAACATTATTTTTTTATGCTTATGGTATTTTAGGTAACATTTATGCATACAAATGCTAAATATATATAGGGGACCTTTCATGTAAACATAATTTTCTTTATAATTATTTGCCGCTATAAAGTGTCAGCGCTATGCGTGCATGCATACGCATTTCTTAAACTTTAGAATAGTAAAACTATCATATATAGTTTAAGTATTATTTAACGTTGTATGTATAAATGTTACCCGAAACACTTAATCAAAATATTTTTACTATAATTATTTGCCGCTATAAAGTCCCGTCGCTATGCACGGGTACTCGTCTAGTAACAAATAATGTGTTCAGGTTTGATGTAAAAAAAACTGAAACATAAGTTAGGAGAGAAGACAAATGTGATAAACATTTCAATCATATTCGGGGAAGACATGAAAAGAAACTATCAAACTAATATGTGACTGTCATGGGTTATTTATTTATTTATGTTATTTTTATTTTATTTTTTTTCTTTTTATCGGAGGGTTTTTTTTAGTGTGTTGTCTATCACTCTTTTGACTAATTTCATACTGTATTTTAATAAAACTTCATTTAGCTTACAAAATTGCCAACCAGATGAAATATATGTTAATCAAAAGCTAACGATGTTTTTCGATTACTTGATGCAGAAATATCACCCCGCAAGAGTCCTCACGCTCGTATATCAACCATTTGCCTTTATATCACTCGCACTACTCACGTACTATGAAGCAAAAGTCAATACTAGGAAACGAATTTTATTCGGTTACATTCTTTTTTTCATTAGTACTCTTGGCGTCTTACTAGTAAGTTCCGATCATGCCTCTTTCGCCATATTAACAATGTCAATTTTTTGCATTGACAAGACTGAAGTTACAATTTGTATGGTATATTACTATATTTGCATCTTACAGTTAGATTTAGGCACAGCTGGTAAAGGTGGAATTGGACCTTTCGTTGGTGTGTGCGTAATAAGTGTTGCTTTTGCATTAGCTGACGCACATGTGCAAGGTGGAATGGTTGGTGATTTGTCCTTCATGCAGCCTGAGTTTGTTCAAGTTAGTAATAACATTAGTTTTCTAATTGAAAATGTTTTTTTTTGACTATGTTATACGATAATTATTTTGTTGTTGGAATTTTTGTAGTCATTTCTAGCGGGTCTTGCTGCATCAGGAGCTATTATCTCAGGTTTGAGGATAATTACCAAAGGCGTGTTTGATAGTTCACAAAATGGTTTACGAAAGGGAGCAAGTAGGTTTGTTTGTGTTTATCATTTTCGTGCTGGTTTCCTTATAACCGGTATACTTTTCTTAGAACTAATTGAGAATGCAAATGCAGTTTTGTTCTTTGTGATATGTACAATTTTCGAGCTACTTTGTGTTCTTCTTTACGCGTTCGTTTTCCCAAAGCTTCCAATTGTGAAATACTATCGTGCTAAGGCAGCATCTGAAGGGTCTAAAACGGTTTCAGCTGATCTTGCTGCTGCCGGAATTGACTCGCATTTGGTAAAGTTACTAAATTATCCATTATTTCTAAAGATATGAAAATTGGCATGGTGCACTGATCAAATCTAGTATTTTTGTTGACAAAACATTTTTAATTCAAAAAGTCTAATGCTGTTACATACGATAAGGGTTTTAAATATAATTACAAATATTTTAATTTGAACTAGTATGTTTTGTGAAATAATTCAAGAGATTTAATACATTAAAACTACACTGGATCCAAATTGACCTTTTCTGAAAAGAAATAGGTAGCCAAGAAGACGTATTAGACATGTTCAAAAAAAAAAAAAAAATCGTGTTAGACATTAATAATCTACAGTAGTAAACCAATCATAGCCAACTGAAGGAAAATCTTCAATTGTGTTTTCAGGCCGAATCTGCAATACCAGAAAGATTGACCAACCGACAATTGATAGCAGAAAACATAGATTACGCATTGGATATGTTTCTAATATACCTTTTAACGTTATCTATTTTCCCTGGGTTTTTATCTGAAGACACTGGAAAACATAGCTTGGGTTCATGGTAACATCAAAACTCAATAATGAATCATATATTTATATCCCGCTGTTACTTGCTAATCAAAAGACCGTCTATTTCAGGTATGCCATATTTCTGATTGCTATGTACAATGTTTGGGACCTCATAGGACGAAACATCCCACTTATTGAATGTGTAAAGTGTGAGTCAAGAAAGGGACTCAAGATAGCCGTTCTTGCAAGATTCTTTCTGATTCCCGCATTCTATTTCACTGCTAAGTACGCTGATCAAGGTTGGATGATATTTCTGACGTCTTTTTTGGGGTTAACTAACGGTTACCTTACCGTTTGCGTGCTTACTTCTGCTCCAAAAGGCTACAAGGTTTGTTTTTTCCATGCTAATAAAATGATTTTTTATCACAGTTTCAGATTGGAAAAATATTCATCATTCTTATAAAATATGAAAGCACAATGCCCATTGGCAAAATACGTACAAAATTATTTTGTAGCAAGAATGTTCATTTGTGTTTCTATTCTAATAATCTTATTTAGTGTATTTCTTATAACGGCGTTGCCTGTGTAATTTTCATGTACGTTATTGTTAAATGACCTTGTTGTGTTATTTAGGGGCCAGAACAAAATGCCTTGGGGAATATACTTGTGTTGTTTCTCGTGGGAGGTAGTTTTGCCGGGGTAATCTCAGATTGGCTATGGTTGATTGGAAAAGGTTGGTAAGTAAGTTAGTATGCTGCAAATCGTTGGTCCCAATAGAATCAAGAACATGAACTATGTAATAATCTTGTATATTGAAATAATGAATTGTTATTACTTTGCAATTTGTCTTACAATACATAAAACCTATTGATACTAGTTGAATAGTTATGAGTGAACCATTGTGATGCTTCGGTGGTGTTAACCGCCACCTTTGGTAACTGCCACCTTTTCCTATGGTGGTGATGGTTGTGTCTTTTGGCCAACCATTGCACCCTTTCAAGTTTGATCTTATTACATAATACTACCTTCTAATTACATGCTAATATAATTGTAACCTATAAGTCTTCATTTTTAACTATGTCAATGGTTAACTTCCAACATTCCCCCTTAAGCATTTACGTAGTTAATCTTCAATTTTGTCTTCATTATCTTCATTTTACTTTGAATTTCCTTTCATCTTGTGTTTGATCTTTTGAACCAACTTTGAAGTAATAGTGCTCCAAAAGTGTGTCTTGACTTTAGGCTTTCTTCCTTTCTCATAAACGTCATTTTTTTTTACTTGTTGATCTTCCATGCTTAATTCATCATAGTCCTCTTTTGTCTCATGCTCTTGATCATGTCTTCCTTCATCTTCGTCCTTGCTATGTTTTTCTTGAGTCTTATTGAAGCTTGTGGATGCCATTAAGAGTTGTGGTTCCAAATCTTCTTCCACAAGGTTCGATGCTTCTTGTCTTTGTTGTCTTTGAGGTCTTCGTCGACAATTTGATTCATAATGTCCAAGTTTGTTGCAATTATAACATCTTACTTCATTTACATTCCTTGTAAATCCTTCTTGATCTTGAGAGAATTTCCTTTCTTCATTATAACTCTTGAATGTATCTTTCGAGTGATTCTCGTCTTTTACATGTTGTCTAGTATTGTCATAACTTCGGTTATGTGGTGGAACATATCTTCCTCTTCTTTGATTATCATAGTGATGTCTTCGACCATTATTGTTGTCATATCTTGTAAATAATAGTTTATCTTGATGATCAACGATCTTTCCTTTCTTAACCTTTATCCTTTTTTCGAAGGTCTTTAATCTTCCAATAGCTTCGTCTAGAGTTGTGACAAATGGAAAATTTTTCATAATATTAAATGCATAACAATTCATTTATTGTGACTTACTTGATTTGGCCTTATGTGATTAAAACGGAAAACAGACCTTTATTTATTGACACCCGGAAACCTCACCAGTTAACAATAAAATGAGCACATATTATAATTTGTTCACCATATGGTATGGAAGATGGGAGAATATCCCAGTTTCACACGAATTGACACTACATGCAAACCAGGAACAAACAGAGATTTAGGAAACATTAGAAAATAATTAAGGACTCGGAAACAAATTAAGGTATATCATAACGACTCTATGAATATATACACTCTTGAACTAGAAACGTTTTAGGACGAATCCGAATTAGACACAGTTTAACGAAACACGGGTATTAAACTACTGCACCTTACCCAATCCTTAAAAATAATTACTAACTCTTAAAATAAATATTCCCACCCAAAAATAAATATACCCTTCTCCACTCACACAAAAACCAAAACATTGACCGCCTTTCACCTTTCCCCCAAAAGCATCGAACCATCACCCTCACCAGCCTTCCACCACCTCAGACCTTTGACCTAGAGATCTGCCATCCTCACGAGATCAAATAGGGTAAAAACCATTGAAATTGAGGTAACATGTAGAAGGAAGTTTATCTCTTCTACAAACCAAAAGAATCCATGGATCTACTCTCAAAAAACATCCATAAATCCGAGCCTCCATGGAGACATCGAATCACAACCAAATAGCAACCACCATCAAAATCTGAGAAATTCTCAGGGAAGGAGAAAAGTGAAGGTTGTGACTCAAATTGGAGGCTAGGATCGATGGGATTGGAGCAGTGGGTTAGCGGATCCAAGTTCACCCAAGAATTACCCATCAGAAATCCCTGTAATGTTCGATATTGATTCGGTTTAATTGGTCTTAGTGATTATATATTTTTATCAAGGCTAAATAGAGGAATAAAAATTAGGATTGATATTGTTATTTTCTTTTTCTTCTTTTCAATTGAAACCCAAAAAAGTAGTGATGGTATTTAGGAAAATCTGTAACGATTAGCTGATGAATAAGAAATTTCGAATATTGATTTTGTTACTTTTCTGTCGAACCGATTACGAGAAATCGTAATGGATCATGAGAAATTTTTGGTACTATAACACTTAGTTAGGTCAAATAATAAGGATGATTTATTTTGATAATTTGATCAAACGTTGCTGTTAATGTTGTTAGTGTGGCGTAGGGCTTTAGTAAAACATAGAAATAGTTGTCAGATGTTGTTACCGTTGTTGAGGTTCAGGATTTAGGAAAATTTGAGATTTCAAGTGGTTAGTCGTAGAACCGTGTTGGCCTTTATGAAAATTGTTTTCCTTGATGTGACCTTCGAGACCTAAACGAAGGCGCGGGACTCAGTACACAAATCTATGCCTGAATTTGTTATTAGAGACCTAGGTTTGATTTGTATATCATTGGCATTGTAAACCAAATCCCTTGACCTGCTAGTAGATTAGTAGGATTTTGTTGGAAAGGACTCAAGTCGAATGTCTAGGAGGTTTGGGCGTATAAACTAGTGAAGACACTCCTCAAAGGATTGAGCGTTAAACTTGAGTACTGGTTCGGTTGAGAAGTTTTGCAATGGAGGCAACGCTTTAGAGTCTAGACCCTCCCAACAGCCACCCAAGTAGGGTGCGCCGTGGTAATATTTGGCTAAAGGAGCATCATGGGCATAGCTTTAGACCACAGCCCTCTTAATCTTAAAGCATTCGAAAGAAGCCTTAGGAATCCCAGGATCAAGATTCGAACCTTGGAAATAACATTGACTGGAGTAGGAAGAATAAGGACCAGTAGGTGACGACTGAATATAGTCCAAATAACTAAGACTTTGGGGTCTTGTGATCTCCTCCCATATCGACATAAAAAAAAAAATGAATCAAGGGCTCGAAGTAATAGCGTTCCTCAGACAATAAAGGATAGTAAGTCGAGTGGTACTCAACATAGTGCCATAAAGGTGAAACTGAGACCATAGGTTGAGACCCTTATCGGCCATAGGTGAAGAATTCCAGGAGTGCATCACCAAGTTGTTAACTTGGTGTAGACTCTGTTCTCCTTTGAAGATGATACCAGACCAGGCAATGGACTAAAATCCATATACAACTAAGCTAAGCCCAGCAAATATCATTAGGTGGGCTTGTAAGTTAACATGTTGGCCCACCGAAACAACTTTGGAACCCAAATTCAGTACATGACTTTAAAAACACCCACTTAGCAATCGTTGGGCCACAGCTCATTAGTAATCCGCCTCCTCGACTTAGTTGGGCCGCAGCCCAACAAAGTATGTCCCTAATGACTTTGGTTGATATATATGTATATACGTGTAGTAGTCGCAAAATAAAAACCTGTGTAGCCAAGAGACGAGACATGGCGATTCATTAACTTATATAAAACTTGTATAATCAAAGATAAATACTTGACGAAAAATTATTCAACTTATAGTCGCAATAAGAACAAGTAATAGCCAAAAACATTTAAAATGAGAACTCGTTGTAACTTTAGCTTATAATGGAAAACTTGTATAGTTAAATATGAACACTTGACAAAATAATTCAACACTATAGGTATATATAAAAGCAACTTTAGCCGGGAACAAAATTGGAAAATTTAATCACGTAAACATATATATAGCTGCAATAATAAACATGACACAAGTAATGCAACAACTAGTCTAAATATACAAGATGTATAAATACTTACAACTTTGGAAATAAGGATAAAATATATGTATATATATACAACTAGACTAGTATAATTATACACACCTTTTCAAACAATTAACTTTACAAACTCTAGGGAAAATAGGCATGAACCGTATTAAGGTGTAGTAATCACGTCAAGATAAAAACTCACGATAGTTAAGGACCTTAAAACGTGTCAAGATATATATAATACATTAATACTATTATTTGTCATAGTGATAACAACATAAAATAAAAGTAAACTTCACTAGAAATGTATCAATTAGTTCGAATTGTCGAACATAAAACTTTAATCAACGATAGTACTACTAGTTAATGACAAGGAACTAGATAACTTATTTAATATGATGTACCCTCTTAACGAGTCGAAGGACTCCCCTTTGAGCCTGTAGAAAGCCCTCCCTTCGGAGGCCCAGGTTAATCTCCTAACACGTTTCATTGGCGTAAAACCATTCGTCTACGAAGTGGTTACCATTTGGGAATCCGCCAATCGAAGCCTTGTGAAACAATTAACTTTACAAACTCTAGGGAAAATAGGCATGAATCGGAGATGGGACTTTGGTACCCAAAGGATTCTTCTTTTGTGCTAGAAGCTTATAGTGATAGTGACTATGCTGGAGCAAACTTTGATAGAAAATCCACTACTGGGGGTTGCCAGTTTTTGGGAAGAAGGTTGGTTTCTTGGCAATGCAAGAAACAGACTATTGTGGCTACATCTTCTACTGAGGCAGAGTATGTTGCTGCTGCTAGTTGCTGTGGACAGGTTCTTTGGTTGCAAAATCAATTGTTAGATTATGGGTTCAACTTCATGAATACTAAAATTTTCATTGACAACCAAAGTACCATCTGTATTGTTAAAAATCCGGTGTTTCATCAAAGAACAAAGCACATAGAGATTAGGCATCATTTCATAAGGGATGCTTATGAGAAGCATCTCATTCAGGTGCTTAAGATCGACTCTGATGAGAATGTGGCTGACCTGTTGACTAAAGCATTTGATGGTCCAAGATTCAACTATCTGGTGGTTCATATTGGAATGCTCAATCCTTAGGTGCTGAGTTTAGGGGAGGTTTAAGCCTAAGGGGAGGCTTCTTGTTGTTGTATATCTTTCTTTCTTGATTTTTCTTATTTTCTTTTGGTTTGTTTCTTGTTTCTTGTTTCTTTAGTTCAAAAAAAAAAATAAAAAAAAAATTGCATATTTTGTGTGCTAATAAGTTGGTTTTGAGCAACATCTTGCAGGTACAGTGTTGGTGTTTACACCTACACAACAAATGGTATTCAACTCACCATGTCTCACAGACAAGAAAGAGTTGACTCACCATGAGGGTACGGCTCTAGTGTGATAATCAAATCCGTTGATAGCTGTAATAGCTTGCTCAAAGCTATAGGGTACTTCAACTCACCCATGGTTCATTCCTGAGAGTTGAAATGGTTCTCAATTCACCATGGATGTAACCCTTTAAGGGATCCAAAGAATTGGCTAGTCCACAAAAGTATGGTTTGTGGTAAAGACAATTGGTATCCATATTTGGTATTCAATTCACCAAGGTTCAGTTGAAACCAAGAATTGGCTAGTCCTGAGCAAACGGCTACAGGTAAAGACAAGTCAAATCCGTTTACAGTTGCTGGTTTACTAAAAATTAGATGGTTATCAATGTACCATGGTCTTACACACCAAAACATTGGCTACTCCAGTAGTGATGGCTATTGGTAAAGAGACATCAAATCCATTAATTTTCAATGATTCACTTCTCACAGGAGTTAACACACCTGGATGTGATGAGAATAGTATGAAACTTAAAGTGATTTGATGTACATATTGTCATAATAGCAGTCAAGCTCAAGAGAATGACATGGTGACCAGCTTAAATTTTCTTTTGAAGATAATTTCCTATTGCTGCTGAACTATCGAAGTTGCTGCTGGAAGTTTCAAGTGTTATTGCTGGTTACTTACTGATGCTGCTCCTTGATTAATCCTCTCCCTATGGACTTTAGAGTACTTTCAGAGATCCAAGAACACTTAGGGAATCTTGTCGGTTAACCTAGTCAACCTCAAGATTAGGGGAGGATTGTTAGGAATTTCGGAAATAAGATATTTCTTGTTGCTGCCGATAGTGAAAGCTGGTTCCTGCCGATAGCTGTGGTTCCTGCTGAAGCTCATTGCTGCTGATAGTTCTATCTTGTTTCTGCTGAGAGTTATCCCGTATGTTTAGTATGTTTGTTAGAGTTATTTTTAGAAGAGATCATGTTTATCTCTTTACACGTTTTCTTGTATGACGGGTTAGGGTTAGGGTTTCTTATCATTATAAAAGAAACACCCCGTCTATGAGTTTAAGATATCTTTTACAACTTAACAATCATCAATAATAATATTCTTTAGTTCATTATACGATCCATAGAGGATCATAGTATTAGTTCTTTTCTTTTCTTGTTCGTACTCAGAGATTCTCTTGTAGTGTGCTTGTGATTACATAGGCATCCTACCGATCCACATAGGCTCAAAGATCTAGCAGGTGTGTTAGATTCAACAACCTTGAAAACATTGCTCGTGCAATGTCAAGTGAGTTTGACTGGACGAATCCAGACATACTAAGGGTGGGTGGCCGTGACAACAAAAACCGTCCGTACATCACAGACTGGACCAAGCCACTACCTGTGATCAGAAAACCTCATGGAACTTCAGAAATTCCCTTCCAGTTCTTTTTCAAAAAAGATCTTGAACTACTCATGCATGGAGCATCGAGCAAAACGAAGTATGCAACTTCAATTACCTTCACTCCTGCAGCAAGTTACCAAAATCCTGCCATTGAGGAAGCTGCAATTCACCAGAAGATCTTCATCAAACAACAAGTGATCTATGATCGTGATGCTGAATTAGGAATCCATCACTGGTATGATAAAAGGAAGAACTGGTACAAGTATAAACTTAGCCAAAAGTCTCGAGAACAAGTCTCCAGTGACCTCAGGATCATGGCAGTGATTAGTGTTTCAGGATCGAAGAAGTATGATTACACATTCTTATCTGAGATCACCGTCAGACGACATGACAACCAGCTCTACTCGTTCTCAGAAGCAGATTTTCCTGACTTGAGTCTCAATGATATTGAAGACTTGTACCTCATCAAAATACAAGGAAAACTGCAACATCTCTCTACCGATCTTCAGTATGCTTTTAGTGCGGCTATCTGCCACTTCATCCGAAGAACGATAATCAAAGAACGAGTAGAAGATCTTCAGTTAGGAGTGGAAAGTTATCAGCAGAAGTTGAATCTTGTTGAGCCTATAATGTTCTTGGAAAACAACCGCGATGCTCAATATACCATGAAGAAATACCCAGTCTTTGGGTTCGTCTACAGAAGTGCAACACATACAAACCATTTCATGTCATTTCACGAGATTCATAAATTCTGTGACGATACGCTAAAAAACGTTAGAGATGGGTTAGTTCTTCGAGTTCGAGATCATGAGTTGAAAAAGTCGACAAGGTGGACACATAATGAGCTCAAACAAGTGATGCAGTTCATCTTGAAGATTGAAAGAAGGTTGTACCGGAGGGATCAGATTAGGAGACTAGAGAGTTATGTTGGCGGTCGTCCACCATTTCCTATCAGACTATATCAAAGGACGGACCCAGAATTCACAAAGTTTAGCAAAGGAGGTTGATGTAAGCACTTGAGTTCATAATTCATCAATTCTTATTTCATCATTCTTACCATATGCTTGTAACATTACGGCTTGTGTACACATAACAGTGCACAACCCGGACCCTAAAGAAAGGACCCTGAGGTACGCTTCAGTGCCTCAATCCTGATCAAAGGAGCGAAAGCTTCTTTCTTATGAGCAGAATTAAACCAGAATGTTTTTTCTAAGTTTTTCAAACATTCTGCTCATAAGAACAAGTATTCCCTCGTCAAGGGGGAGTATTTGCAAATATAATATTTGTTCTGAAAAACAAAAGTTCTTGAAATTCTTCCCTAAAACTCAAAAACAGCATATTTTAATCATAAAAGTTTTTCAAAAACATCATGAGTATGCTATTTTTTAGGGGGAGAAGTAAAATATGATCAAAATATGGTGTCTCAATGGTGGAATCTCATAAGTGCTCGACTCATAATTGACCCTCGAATTGACGGTAGGAAAGTCAGTAGTCGAAAGGACATGTCCCGAACGGGTAATAATTTCAAGCCAGTTCATCTGGTGATGTAAACGTGTCTCGCAACGGACGTGTCTGAGTAGAATGTACCGATTTCGAGCGAATTTCCTTGAATGTGATCTGGACGGGTAATAATTTCAAGCTAGTTTTACTAGTGATGTAAGCGTGTCTCGCGATGATCATATTCATTGAAAATCAATCAATTCAAAAGTGCCCACTCTTTCCGACATGTGCAAATTTCAAATTAATTACTTATGAGCACATGTTAAGGGGGAGTCCTTCTGAAAAACACAAAACTCTCAAGGTCTCAATAAAATGTTTTTACAATCATCGACACTTTGAGAGATTTTCAAAGGTTTTGGTAAATGGCATCAACATAGGATAGTCATGGAGTAATAAGGTGACTAAGGTTTAGGAAAACCGTCCTATGATCCGCCAGAGCCGGAGGGATCTACCCAAGGACAATTCCCATAGTTTAGAACTAGAAAGTCCTAGGTATGATACAAAAAAGGAGAAAATGAATGAAAGGAGAAAGAAGGGGTTGAAGAATTAAAAAGAAAAGCAAAGAAAAGGGTGAAAAGAAATAGCCCTCCATTTGTTCAACCTTAGGGCAGACACCGGGTTCAATACATAATCTACTGGTTGACTGAGCATCACCGGTATTGAAGACAAAAGACGTCATGGACCCAGTGACGCACTGCACTAAACCTTCTAAGCCACTCAAGTGTCTCTCAAAAGACATTTGTTTTATTCACATGGAGAACCCTTCATAATCTATCGACCTCTCATTACGAGAGTGTTGATATTGAAAAGGAGGCAATCTGCTCCACGCCTCCGACGACCAAACAAATGTGCACTAATTGAGTCTAGAGCCATGAGATTCATCAATGATCTCTTAGGTACACTTAGAATTACACTGGTGTTCTACATCATGGGCATCAGTTGTAAATTAGGAAAGTGTCCTTCGCAGATCCTAGCAATCTGCCAAGAACATTCTTGAGAGAATTCACAATTGTGATTCTCAGTGATAGAATGGAAATCCTGCCAGGGTAACATCAAACAACCCTGACAGCAGGTCACTTCGGTAACTCCTTGTGGGTTACGCTTAGTGTCTGTTCCAAAATGGTCTACAGTCGTGGGGTGATCTCCAGCGACTCACTGAATCGTGGGTGCACTTCGGTGTGTCCGTGTTAGCCCTTTCGAGGGTATCCGGTTCAGAACGGCATGGGTTTGGATTAGAGAAAGTCTTCACACTATGCTGTTGATGATCTCAAAGTCCAAATCTGTAAGTGCCGGTTGGTTCGTGTTGCTGCTGCTGCTGCGGAGGATCATGAAGACCTGGAGTTCTACCACCATCAAGACTCCATCATGCTCATATCCTGAAGATTAGTTCTCACAAAGACTCAAGACAGCAAAAGTTCAAAGTTATTAAAGAAAAGTCAAAGATCAAGTATGTTAATCTTTCACAAGTCTAAGTTCAAGCTTATGAAGAGAGAACTACGTGATGTATGAAGAACAAAAGTCAAAGATCATATGAGCATGATGGAAACGACGTGAAGACACCAGTACCAAAGACCATTGGAGATTGGCAGATCGAGACAACACCATAACATTTCAAGTCAAGAACAAAGAACAAAGATTATAAAGACGTCTGAAGCCAATGAAGCAAAGATGACGTCAAGCAACATTGATGACCAAGACTTAGGGGGAGATTGTTAGGAACACGTTTTAGTTATATTTCAAGTCTTGTTCATTTCCATTAATATGTTGCAACGAAATGGGTTATAACTTAGTTTTAGGTCCAGTCCATTAGTAACCCATGGGCCGGCCACTTAAGTGCTAAAACTTCTAGAATCTATCATGTAAATGTCGCCCTAATATGTTGCCTATAAATAGAAGGCAAGGGTGATCATTTTACTGGTTGGTTATTCATTTGTATGCGAAAGCTATGTCAAAGTCTTAAGTGATTGATAATCATCCGACTCTTCTTCTTCTTAATCTCTTCTCTATTGTTATCTTATCTCTTGTAATTCTCTTATAGTTGTTTATATATTTTCGTAACTTAATAGTTAAGTAGTAGTCGTGGTTTATCTAGTATAGATTAGCTTGTGTTACGTTAATTTAGAGGACCTACAAAAGGCCACACAAACTAAAAATTCATGTGACCATTGGATGATCAATAGTCACACAAAATACACATTTCTTCACTTTAAACAGCATATGGTCACACTTATTAACACTTTTGGCCCCTGTATGCTTAATTGTATGTGACTAAATACCCAAAAAAGCATGCTTTGTGTGACTAAATATTACAAAAGGCCACACAAACTAATAATTCATGTGACCATTGGATGATCAGTAGTCACACAAAATACACATTTCTTCACTTTGAACAGCATATGGTCACACTTATCAACACTTTTGGCCACTTTATGCTTAATTGTACGTGACTAAATGCAAAAAAAAAACATACTTTGTGTGACTAAATATTACAAAAGGCCACACAAGCTAAAAATTCATGTGACCATTGGATGATCAATAGTCACACAAAATACACATTTCTTCACTTTAAACAACATATGGTCACACTTATCAACACTTTTGGCCACTTTATGCTTAATTGTATATGACTAAATACAAAAAAAAACATGCTTTGTGTGACTAAATATTACAAAAGGCCACACAAACTAAAAATTCATGTGACCATTGGATGATCAATAGTCACACAAAATACACATTTCTTCACTTTAAACAGCATATGGTCACACTTATTAACACTTTTGGCCACTTTATTTTTAATTGTATGTGACTAAATACCCAAAACAAACATGCTTTGTGTGACTAAATATTACAAAAGGCCACACAAACTAAAAATTCATGTGACCATTGGATGATCAATAGTCACACAAAATACACATTTCTTCACTTAAAACAGCATATGGTCACACTTATTAACACTTTTGGCCACTTTATGCTTAATTGTATGTGACTAAATACCCAAAACAAACATGCTTTGTGTGACTAAATATTACAAAAGGCCACACAAACTAAAAATTCATGTGACCATCGGATGATCAATAGTCACACAAAATACACATTTCTTCACTTTAAACAGCATATGGTCACACTTATTCACACTTTTGGCCACTGTTTTTTAAATTGTATGTGACTAACTCGAAAAAAACAACACACGTTGTGTGACTAAATCATCACAAACGTCACATTTATTATATTTTCATGTGGCCATAGGATGGGAAATAGTCACACATACTGATGAATCCAACAAAACTTGTGCCTAATTAGTCACACATATTCGGGTTTTGGTCACTCTTTTTCAATGAAAACGGCCACAAACTAAGCAATGTGACCATATGATACCTACGGTGGCGCGACTTTTTGTCACACACACCCAAAAAAACGTGTGTGACTATATCCATATAGTCACGCATTTTGGGTGTGACGAAAGGTGAAATCTGTACCAGTGTCATCATCATCGTCATCAATGAGTGAAGATGACGGTTTGCCAAATTACAAAATTCCTCCACTGGAGTACTTGAGTCAACTTCCACCGATCCCAAATGAATCAGCGGAGCATCGTCAAATGAAGGGAATGGTGAAGAATTTGGGACGATGGATCATGAAGCTTCACAAGGGTTACAAGAAATTGAGCAAGAAGTTAGGTTGAAAGGAGTGTTTGGTAGTAAACTTTCTTAAACAATTATGTGTTGAACATGTATGTTTCTTAAGATATTATGTTAGTACTTAGCTTGTATGTGAACTAACTTAAAATTGCAGGACGATACCGCGCGTCGTTATCAATTTTCCGAGATTAAGCCACCGTTTGGCTTAACTTCCTTTATGGTAAGTTACTATGATCGGATTTATTTATGTGTAAGCATGTGTTAGAACCTATATATTTAGTAGTTTTGTATCACATATTAGCTATTACTTACATTTTAGGAGAATTTTCGGGAATTGAATGAGAAACGCTAAATTTGACATTCTCTCTGTTTGTTTTAGCACCTATGTACGGCGGATATGGCGGATCCCAAAATTTGGATCCGCCAGCTATAATCTTTGGCTCCGCCAGTCCTGAACATGCGGATTCAGCGGATCCAAAAATTTGGATTCAGCCGCCTTTGATGTCGATTGGATCCGCAGGCTTCAACAGTAACATTTTTAAAATTCCTGATTAATCCCGATACTTAGATTTTAGATTATAATTATTAGAATTTTCCTACTGATCATTAGACTCTTTAGAATGATTTAGGAACTCTTAGAAACTTAAGAAAATCATTTTCCCACCAAAATTTGAATTTTCAAATTTTCCATGTGAGTTACCCTTCTAATACAAGCAAGGAACCCTTTTGTGGGATCCGTCAAATCCGTGGGAACATCACATCATCAGATTTTCCACTCACATCTTGCATTTACTGCAAATCTCCCACATATCACTCAACTCCATTTGAATGGATTGACCTTAGGACGTGACAAGCTTAATTTTTTGTTCCAAATCATTAGGAACCAACATTCCTCATTGGATTCACATCAAATCCAAACACTACTTTCAAAAATCTCACTGTCTATAAATTAGGAAGCTCAGGATGATCAAAATTCACTCACCATCTTCTCTACATATATCTCCTGTACCTCTTAGCTACATTACTATTCTTCACCATGACCAAATCCAACAACTCTTCCACTAGTAGACCTCCAAAAAGAACTGCTCGTATTAGTGTTAAGCCTTGTTGCTTTATAAATATTGCTAACTCATCATCAGTGGAATCATCTCCTCTTAATATCTCATCACCTATAGCAAGTGAAAATTTCCTCACCCTTTCCACTCCTACATCACCAAATTTTGTCATCCAAACTCCACCACCAACAATCACTCCAATAGCAACCACACTACCACCCGCTCCATCACAACCTGTTACATCACCATCACCCCCAAACTCACCAAAATTGCAACCAATGGAGTTATTTAGAACTCCACCTACATCACCACATCCATACCTTGATGACTTGGAAGACCTTCCACCATGGTCAACAAATCCTCCTCCCATGACCTTTGAAGGTCAAGAACCCATGCTCTTTCACCCCATTCATCATGATATCCACGGTCCTTTATACCGTGATGCACCACCACCACAACCGCAAACTCAACAACTCTCACCAAGATCCACTCTCAACACCATTGACAAAGAGATGTGGATAAATCAACCCCAAACCCAACAAGAAATTAATGAGGAGCTTGATCGTCTATATGCCTTCTCAAACATGGTGGACTCCCACCTCAATGAGGCTATGGACTTGCAAACAACCTTGATGGCCTCCATAATGTCTCCAAACTACATTCCACCACCTCCACCAACAAATAACCAACCACCACCACCACCAACTCAAGAGCCAAACCACCCACCTTGGAGACATGATTGTATCATGTGTGAGAGGACCGCCCATTTGGTTCAATGAACCAACATCTCGGTCCATGAGCTCCAATATGAAATGCATTTCATCCTAAACCACATTCTCGAGTGTCTCAATGCGCTCTCTCACCCTCCTCAATAGGAGCTTTCTCTTTGTCCTTAGTTTCCTCGTATAGGAACTTTTAGGATGTTATTTTAGGATTTTTCTTTTTCTTTTTAGGATTTATTTTTCTTGTTTCAATGTAACTTCATTTTTTTCCATGTAAATGAATGTTATGTTTCTTACGCTTGTGGGTGATCTATTTCTAGCATATTATCATATTTTAGCTTACTAACATCATTCTATGGTTGATTTTAACTTCACATTATCATTTGATCATGTGTACTTAGGTACAAATTTTTTATCAGACTCTTCATTTTGACTTTTTAAAGTCAAATGAGTAGACCATTATTGTTTGGTTGATCTTTTCATATGCATTTTGCTACTTTTTTAAAGTAGTTCATAACTAACTTTTCTTTTGTAGTATCTCATATCCTTGAAATGTATACGTTGGTACTCTAGCAATGGAGAGTATACATCGAGGGGGAGCATATCATATTCTAATCATTTGTTTTGTAGGATCATACATTACATCCTTGGCACTCCATTTAGGGGGAGTATATACCAATGGGGGGCTTTAAAGTTCTCAAAATCGCATTCCGCTACGCATATCTTCTTTTTTGTTTCGACAAAAAGGGGGAAAAAGGATTAAGTTATCATCACTGTGAAACATCACAGTACATACGTGTATGCTTAAAATTGTTTTCAAAACTTGCATAAAACTAACTTAATCTATATTTTTAAAAGACTCATACTTTATTTATTCTTTTGCTTAAAAATACACTTTATGTTTTGTCATCAACAAAAAGAGGGAGATTGTTAATACAAATATCGTCCAAAAAATATTATTTATATTTTACGATCTTTGCTCAATTTTATTAAAGACAAATACAAAGTATATCTTTTAGCAAAACATAAATACAAGCTAAAGTCTTTTAGAAACACATCTACACATTACAAGATCACTAGAAATAACATTTTATACATTTACACCTTTATTTCCTAAAATTGAAAGTTTATTTTCCAAATATTAGGATGACATCATGGCATGCATCGTGTACACAATCTTGGAAAGATTTTATGATATTTTGTTTAGATCTTCAAGCCAAAGAGTTAACATTTGAAGATATGGAAAGATATGGCATGATTTGGAAAGATTTGAAGATCTCTTAGCGGTCCTGCACTGGCGGATCCAAATCCATACAAGGGCGGATCTAATTTTTGGGATCCGCCAGATCCGCCAACTGTTCACTCAGTTTCCCTATAAATAGCAAGCTGATCATTTGGACATTTTTATCACTCATATAGCTTAAAATATACATTCATTCATTATACATTTATAACTCATATCATTCATTCATTCTTAGTGATCTCTCTTTTTGTAGCAAAGGAGATCAAGCATCAAGGTTCGACACAAAGGTGTAAAACCGTTAGTATAGTTATTGTGTGATATTGTCATAGTTCACACATCATTGTTTGTATCATTTATATCAGTAGAGTGTGGTTAGTTTTTTAGTCCTTAAAACACAAAGAGTGTCGGGAGTGGTTGTACCCTTGTGAAAGAACCAACGGGAGTGGTTGTACCCTTGTAAAGAACCCGGTGTTTAGCTTAGTACCGGAAAAAGAAGTAAGCGACGTGTAATGGTTTTCTCCACCTAGAAGGGAGTTTGTTTCTTAGTGAAGAAAAACTATCGAGTTAGAGGCTCGAGGAGTGGAGTAGGGCAAGGAAGAGAGTCCTTGTAGCCGAACCACTATAAACATCCGTGTTGTGTGGTTTGATCATTCCTTTCTTTACTTTTCATATATATTGCTTGATAATTTTTTTGTGCATATTTCCTTTGAAATCACATTATGTAAACAAAGCAAATTAATTTTAAAAATGGTAAAACTATTCAACCCCCCTTCTAGTTTTCCATAGAATTGAATTAGATTAAGCGTTCTATCTTCTACCAACTAGAGTATTGGTCCGTTCCTCAACTAAAACACAATCTCGATGTCATGCACATCGAAAAGAACGTGTTTGTGAGTGTGCTGAATACCTTGTTAATGAACGAAAAATCCAAAGACACGCTAAAGGCAAGGCAAGACTTGAAAACTTTGGGAGTTCAAAAGAAGTTGTGGCTCGTTGATAAAGGAAAAGGGAAGTTCGATAAGCCTCATCCAAAGTACTCTTTCACACCAGAAAACATAAAACGGTTTTGTAAGTTCATCAAAGGAGTTAGACTACCCGATGGGTTTAGATCCAACTTCAAGAAAAAAGTGACCGCTGACGATAACAACATAACGGGCCTATATTCTCATGGCTGTCATATTATGATGCAGCGGTTACTTCTTTATGGAGTTCAGCAATACTTACCCAAAGACTTTTCACCCCTATTAATCGAGCTCTGCTTATTCTTTAAGCAGATTTGTGCTCGAAATTTGATGCAGCAAGTCATGGAGAAAGCCAAAAAACAAATGCTCTATGTTATGATTAATTTAGAGCAAATATTTCCTCCTGTTTTTTTAACATAATGATTCATTTGGTTATACATTTACCCGAAGAGGCTATTCTAGGGGCCCTGTTTACTACAGGTTGATGTATCCATTTGAAATATACATGAAGAAGCTGAAAAATTATGTCCGAAATAAAGCCAGGCCTGAAGGTTCTATAGCGGAGGGTTATGTTGCAGAAGAAGCATTAACTTTATGCTCGCGTTATCTTAAGGATGTCGAGATGAGATTTAATCGTCCTGACAGAAATGACGACGGTGCACCTGAACAACCAGATAAATTCCAGGTGTTCCAGTCAGTATGCAAACCGGTAGGTAGAGATGTAGAACTCGGATGGAGCCAGATGTTAAGAAGGCAGTTGTATGGTTTGTACTTAACAACAGTCCTAAAATCGGCGCAGACATCCAGGCATACAAAGAGTATGTTTCTTATTTTTTATATTTTGAAGAACCCTTTTTTTCCTAAGTTATTTGTTTTCGATGACTTATTCTAATATTATGAACTTTTGCAGTGAATTTCCTAACAATACCGTGGAAACAAGTTTTCCTCCCTGGTTCAATCACAAGGTAAACACATTAGATATATTACCTTGTAGTCCCGATTTTTTGCTCATCTGAATATGTTTGTATCTCTTTCGTAGATCCGTGAAAAGAGCTTGGCAAAAGACCCAAGCTGTAGTCCTGAGTTATTTTCTTTGGCATGTGGACCTTCATCTCGTGCATTTACATACCTCACTTGCATAGTTAACGGTGTGAAGTTTTTGGTGCATGAGCGCGATATACTTCATACCACTAAATGCAGTGGAGTTTCAACACCCTAGCCTGATGGAGAAATGTACTATGGTCAACTGGAGGAAATCCTGGAGCTCACTTATTTGGGAAACCGAAAGATTGTGTTGTTCTGATGTTTATGGTTCGACACCCGTAACCCTAATAACCCTATGACACGCTCTAGGCGTTCTTACATTGAACGTGGCATACGTCATATTTTGACTGATAAGGATGCTTTTAGAAATCAACAATACATTCTTGCGACACAAGCAACACAAGTCTTCTACCTTGAAGACCCTGCTAGACGACCACCTCATTGGAAGGTCGTCGAAAATGTTCATCATCGGAAGATCTGGCATCGGGATGTGGTAGATTCTGATCAAGATGTTATACATGGCAGCAGTTCATCAGATGTTACATTGTCTGTTGGTTTGACTGGTTTGGAGTCTGTGGATTTTAGTGTAAATGATGAATCAACAGAAGTGGACGCCCCACCAGATGATGATGTTGTTGCTCATGTCCTTGATGATGATGATGTTGACGTGTCTGATGATGATGAAGTGAACCCAACGACTGTTGTTGAAGAAGTTTTATCTAGCGATGATTCGGATGATGACAATTGTTCTTAATTTGTAATTTGAATGAAATTGTTACTATATGTTTAAACGTGTAACTTTTATTTGAATGAAATTGTTATGTTATGTTTAAATGTGTATATTTATATGAATGTGTGTATTAGTATTAATTGGTCCACAAAATTGTGTGTTCTTGTACTTGTAATTATATACAGATGGCGTCTGTAGCTCCCAGATCACACGGCGGGGATGCTGGTGGTGATCCAACACACCAGCTCTATTTTACTACGCCGGGCTATTGCTCAGGTAAGAAATTGTGATTTTTATTTTAAGTTTTTTATTGATAAAACTAAATTTTTTTACTTGTATTTTCACGACTCAATAACTTATATTTGTAGGTTTGATGATTGCGGGTAAGACCTCAAATCGGGCCATAAGGAGGGAGTTTAAACAGAATGGCAATCTGCCTTTGCCGATCAGCTTTGACATCGATGATCAAGGCACCTTTTCACCTGTAGGCACGCATGCACCGCAGTTCAGTAGTTTTATGGGGGAACAAGTTAGGCCACTTCCCCTTGACTGCGAGTGGGAGAAGATTCCAGAGCCTTTTAAGGCTCATATATTTCCTGCACTCGAGGTATTAATTGGTTATTTTATTTCTATTCTTATTGTTATCGACCGTTTAGATATGCGTGTTATATTTAAATTGTTTATTTATTTAAATGCGTATATTTATTTGCAGAGCTATTTCCTCCTTGCACCTTGGTTTAACGACACGCGCCCAGTGACGCTTGGGGAGTGTGTGTGTATATGGTGGGGGAAAGGGTAACTCTTGGTCTTAGACTTCAATTGCGGTTACTATACCGCAAAAATAAATACAGGATCAAGTCTAGGTACTTTGACATACATGAGGACCCCGAGACGCCAAAGGCAAATCCGCCGCCGCCGAGAGTGTGGCATAACAGAAGCTGAGAGCAGTGGGAGTCGTTGGTCGAGACCGGAACGGATGGAGAGATTTGCAAAAAATGCAGAAAACCGGGCACAAAACAAGATATTAACCCACCAAGGGAGACAGTCGTTTTACAAGGACGAAACAATTACGTAAGACTCATTATATTTTTTTTTATTTTTAAAGGTCTATATAATGTTTTTATATAGCTCGTTATTAATTTATTTTATGTTCTATGTATAGCGGGTTAAGAATGCGAGGAAGAATGAAGAACTCATCGAAACGTGGAGGAGGAGCCATTCAAGAAAAGGGGGCGTGTTTAAAACTAAAGAAAACGAGACGACTTATGTAAGTAATTTATCACTTAACCTGCGTCATTAAGATCAAGTTACTTGTTTTTTTTAACTTACCTGTTTTTAACTATTTTTTTTTTTGACTTATACAGTTGGCGATGAAGTCACTCTGGGATCAAGTTAAAGCCGGTACGGCCCCGTTGATGACCGAGCATGAAGTACTGGATGAAATAGTTCATAGTGAGAACCGGCAAAATTTGTCGGGCAGGGGCAAGCTGATTTCGGGCATGGGCAAAGCTTCATCCAGGTCCGCACATCGGCTAGTTGCACAAGAATATGTTACTCGGCAGCATATGTCGGAGGTGTTGAGGCGAGAGGCGGAAGAGAAAGAGTTGTTGAGGTTGCAAGTGCTGGAGGCGCAACAACGGGCTCAAGTAAATCAGCTACATAATGACCAGCTTCTTGCTCGGCAACTCGCCTTCGAATCTTTCATGGGGCAGTTTGTCGGCCACTACAACAGCCAAGGTAATTCGTTTCCCGTTTCCTTTCCCTTATTTCCCACATTTCCCCAACCTCGTTCATTTCCCGCCCCTTATCCCGACCCAATTCCCGTTCCCAACCCTAATAATTCTTCCTTTGACAATTGTTATCGTCCCACCTTTCCCGACTCTACTACATGCCCGGGTTCTAGTGCTAATTATGCAATGCCGCCACCAGACCTTAACAAATACATAAGACAAACTAATCCTCATTTGAGCCGCATTCCCGAGAATAACAATGCTAGTATTGGTGAGGAGGATTCGGAGGAAGAGGGGGAGGAGGCGGGTTCTTATGAGGAGTCGGACTAGGAGTAGGCGTAGCCGCATAGGGATGATGTAAGATATTATTATATTTGTTAACTTTGTGACTTAATTGTAGCTTTGGTATTGTATCATATTGCCGAAGCGGTATTGTGGATTTTGAGGAATTAATGCATGGTATATATTGAATCGTTTAGTAATTTGGTATTGTATCAAATTGCCGAATTGGTTTGCGGATTGTGGTTGATTTACAGGTTTTTTATTGGTAGATTTTTACCGAAAAAATTATCGAAAAAATATGGAAATGCAGGTTTCTACTGCATTTTTTTCATACAGGACAGAATGGGAAGACAATGTCGTCCCAAAATGTCAAAGAAATATTGTCCCATTTTACTTTGACTGCCACATCATCCGTCTTAGTGGGTCTGATTTTTTAATTAATATAAACAATTTGGGACGGGATCTCGTCCCATTTTGTTTAAGATGTCGTCCCATTTTGCTTTTCTAAAAACACTTTTCGTATTTGTTGATACAAATAATGTTTCAAAAATGTTATTTATATCTTTCGATTACTTCACGTTATGAGGATGACAAAATGTGAAAGCACGTTACGTTAAAATTAACGTAAACAAGTTTTTAATCGGAAGATCCCGTTTCTACGCAAATCACTCTTGAACAAATTTACAAACTTGACAAATGATCAAAGAAATAAATTTTGGTTTTGAGACTTCACATTTTAATGTGACAAAACATTTTTTCAAAAATAAACCTTATAAATTATTTTTGAATATTTAAAAAATGCTTTAATGGAAAAATAAGTTCAAATCACATAACAGCTATTTTCCCCCCCAAAATCAGCTCCAATCTTCCCCAAATAAGTTTTCACCAGAAAAGACAAGAAATGGAGCGTCTTTGTCTGGGACGGCTCCACGGTTCCACTAAATTTAGTGGAGCCGTGGGTAATTTAGTGGAGCCGTCAACCTATAATGGCCAGATTTTTTTTGCCTTTAAATACTAGCCCACTTCACAGTTTTGGGCACCCTTTCACACACAGAAACTTCTGAGTTTAAATCTCTCACACTGATGAACTCAAATAAGTACATTTTATTACTATCATTTATCCTATTAATTTGACTTGTTTTACTATATTATGTATGAGGATTGATACTTAATCGTTTACTTTTGTAATTCTCAGTTGAAAACAAGCATTTGGTGAAACTTGGCGATTTTGGACTAATTATGGAGCAAAACATGCATAAAGTGAAGAGTCTACTGAAATGGACAAGATCAAGTCAAATCTGCTCCAGATGCGCCGCATCTCACTCATTACATGCGCCGCATCACTATCAAGATCTCACCAGATACGATCCAAGATACAAGAGGACATGCGCCGCATCCAAAGATGAAGATACGCCGCATCTTCTGGCGGTGTACGAATATTCCTGAATATTATAATCTTGGACCCCACGCGAAGTTAAGTACATGCGCCGCATCTACTTACAAGATGCGCCGCATCTCACCCTCAGACAGAAACTATAAATACCCCAAGACCAGACGAATTTCGTACGACATATATTATATACGAGACCGAAGACCAGAAACCTAGGACGAATTCAGTCAAGGTAGCAGCACAAGACACACCCAAATCAAAGATACAAGAGCTGTAAGAAGGTGCTGCATATGTTTAATTCATTAAGTAGTTTTGTTTTATTGTGTTAGTAAACTTTAATTCATCAAGATTGGTGGCTTGTGTAACGTGACAACGGAAAGGTTGCACTCCCTTAAAACTGCTTTCTCATCAATTAAAGTTTATATGTTAGTGTCATTGGTGACTTTTATTAGTGCATTGATAACCTCTGTGTCTAGCTGAGCGTTGATCGGGTCGCCATGCCTCTGCCCTCGCCTGTTTATTAGATGCCTATGTATTCTATGGTCTGTAGAAAAGTAGGAGAAAGATAAACGGGATAGTCATAAGTAATCATTAAGGGTTTACTCGCCGATAAGATTAGAACCAACGAGAAAGGACTTAATCTCGGTGCGTTGCATCGAACTATACACTTCATATAACACTAGCAATAAAACAAGTGACAAACTACTTATCATAAGGACAGCCCTCTTATTGTCTCGAGTATTTATCTGTGTACGTGTGTGCTACTTGCTGATTCGTGCCTATTGGTTTAGTTTATTATTTAATTGCAACCAAATCGTGCCAGTCTCTCAGGCTGAACCCCCTTGCGTTAGATTAGATTGTACAGCTAACTTAATATATTAAAATACTGATTAGAATAACTAGATAATACGTTCCACTCTTAGTCATCGACACTCTACTTACCATTATATTCATACTGACCGGGTACACTGCTCGTTAAGTGTGTGTGTTATTGATAAGTCGGCTAAATATAAATTTAAAACTTGAGTAGGCATTAAAACTGCTAAACCGCAACGACACATCACGCGCATCAAGTTTTTGGCGCCGCTGCCGGGGAGTGAATTGTTATTATCTGTTAATTTGATTAGTATTTTAATTAGGTTTTAATTTTTTTTTCTAACCGCTAATTTTGTTGTGTATTAGATTAATTTGCATTCATTGTACTATTTTGCATATTTTCTGTTTTTGTGTGTTATTTGTTTGTTTTTATTTGTGTTTATTTTTGTGTGTTTTTATTTGTTTTTATTTTTCTTACTTTTTTGTGTTCTGCTATCGTTGTACTGAGCTAAATCGAACGATACGGCGCATCTGATTTCTCAGATACGGCGTATTGCGTTCAATTTTTTTATAAAATACAACGCGTTTAACTAATTCGATACGACGCATCTTTTCCCCACGATACGGCGTATCTGTTTTTAATAAGAAATTTTTTCTATGCGATAAAGCGATACGACGCATCTTTTCCCCAAGATACGGCGTATCTATTTTTGATAAATTTTTTTTTCTAAACGTTAACGCCATACGACGCATCTGCTCTTGCAGATACGGCGTATCTATTATTTTAATTAAAAACAGTTTTCGATTAATTAAACAGATACGGCGCATCGATCTCTGTCGATACGGCGTATCTTCTGAATCAAAAATCTTATATTTTGAAACGTAACGAAAATACGGCGCATTAACTTTCGTTAATACGACGCATTTAATTTTTAATAAATATCGATTTTTGATTAATTTAATTTGATACGGCGCATTCTAATTTCCTAAGCGGCGTATCTATTTTCCGAATAAAAGTCTGATTTAATTTTAACGATTATAAGATACGGCGTATCCAACTTTTTGGATACGGCGCATCGTCTGCAGATATCAGTTATTTTTATTCTTATATCCGTTTCTATATTGATTAATCTCTCTTCTAGCGAACAAATCCTACTGATGATTTTACCTTTGATGACAGGATTTGCTATGGAAGACATGTCAGTTAACGGATATCTTGCTAAGGAATGCTTGCTTTCAGATTCATTCAATGTACTCATGATCGATGCAGATTTATTCTCTTGGGAGACCCCTCTTGAAGCTGGTTTTTAGGAATTCATGCGTTTATGCAACATTGACAAAGGGGTATTCTCTTATGATGTATTTGTGAGGTACACTAGAGATGAATTGTCGCTCTTATGGCCTATAATTGAATCCAAAGGATTGAACTGGACTACTATCGAAGAAGATGATGGGAAATTCTACCTTGCATACATGGACTCAAGCAACAAAAGCTGTGGTGGAGGCAATACCCAAATCTCTTACATGCCTTATTCCGAACAGCACTGGGGATTGAACGATAGCTGTCTGGACGATGAAAAAATTTATGCTGTGGCGGAATTACTATTTCATGGCAAGTTGGTAAGATTGATGGACCTCTCCCTCAATGATTGGCTAGAACTTAAATATGGTAGTCCAGAATTCGCCCCTGCAAATGAAGTCAAGCAGATTATGACTTCATGGTTGACACGGAGTTTTAGGGAGCAATTTAACGAGTTCATGGAGATAAAGAGGAAAATGATTGAAAAGACTTGCTTTGACGTTAACCACGATCCCAACGATATTGATTTTTCAGAATGGTTGGCTGGTAAGTTTAATAACCATAAGAGCATGGATCGAGCTACTAAGGATGCATTATGGGTATATTGGATAAGAGGTGAAGACGAAGAAGTAGAAAGCGATTATGGGTCGTCACTTCATGATTCTACAGTCAATGAGGGGATTGAAGAATTATTCAAAATTGACATTGATGTGTTCGATTATGAGACACCCTTGTGCAGGCAGTTCAAGGAATTTAACTACCTTCTTCGAGTCGACGATGATGTGCTTACTGGAGATTTACCAGGATTCAAGACTTATGATGATTTCAAAAACACCTGGTACTACGAATGGAATGACCAAATACCATGGGTTTGGGATAAACCATGGGAATATGAGCACATTAATCACACCTGTACACCCTTCGTTTTCAAGGATGGGAGTAGTGTTTGGCCGACCTGTGATTATAAGAGTGACGGAACCTGTAATGGGGGAAGTATTATTGGGATGAAACGGGTTGGAAAAGATGTAACCTTTGAAGATTATGAGTGGTACGATAATGTTGAAGACTGCCCACAAAAAACTGAAGCTTTGCAAGAAAAGGGTAGAATTGAATACTTGAAAGGACTTAAAGGTACATCAAATACTACTTTCTGGGAATGGGTGCATGAACAATTTGATGATTACACGAAGCTTAGTCGACGGCTACAATGGGAATTGGAAAGAGAATGGGAGGCAATTCAAAATGATAGCAATGAGTCATTAATCAATGAACTTGATGACTATTTGATTAAGGATCCTTACTTTAAGTTTGTTGATAAAGACGAGGAAGAATTCACCAAAAGAAAGTGTCAACTACTTGGAATCCCTTATAATAAGCCACCCATGATTATTTCTGAAAAGTTTAAAATCATCAAATATTCTTTGGGACCGGAGGAAGAGTATGTTGCGACGACGACCAAGAGTTATACTAGATTAAGTCGAACGGAGGAAAACGTCGCAGAGCTATACGGGAACATCTTTCGGATGAAGGAAGAAGGATGGACCGTGACAAGAACTAAGTGATGAGCTGAACGTGAGTCTAACTTGAAGACTCTGGAATAAAGACAAGTGCTTACCGGAAGACAACCCGGATTTATCTTTTTATTATTCTGTTTATGTGTCGAGTCAGTCAGGCCGCTGAGGATACGGCGCATCTCAATTCTGAGATGCGACGCATCTCCTGCAAATGGTCATATCTTATTTTATTTTATTTTATTTTTCTGCATTTTTATTTTTCGAATTTAAAACTTTTTATCAGTTTATTTTTAATGCGGCGCATCCCTGGTTAAGGATGCGGCGCATCTTCTATTCTGATCCGTAATTATTCCGGGCTCGATACGGCGTATCTTCTTCCATAAGATACGGCGCATCGACTGACCTGATGATTTTCATTTTTAATTTTTATGTTTTATTTTTTCCTAACTACTAATGTGTTATGCAAGTTTGAACCTTTCTTAATAATAGGTGTGTTTTAAAGTGTTGGTGGTATTATAGATTCCTGCATTTCCTGTGGATACATCTTATATGAAGCTTAAACGTTCTAATCCACAAGAAAGATGATTTTTGCTCTACTACTAATGGAGGATCATACCGAGCAAATCTCAGGGGAGTTTTTCTGTTCTAATTCTTTTATTTTCCAGTTTTTAACCTTTTATACAAACAACGAGGACGTTGTTTAACTTAAGTGGGGGGATTGGAGAATTAGAACACTTAACATTTACTTGTCCTAAACTTTTCAAAATATGCTTAAAATGTGCTTAATATATCAAAATTTAAAATTTTTAGCATGTTTTTGTTTAAGATCTAAGTTGCATAGCTGCACACATGACGTTATTTTCAAAAATTGTGATTTTTCAAAATTCACAAATCTATGAGTGTGCCGGTGACTTGTAAACTTTAGAACTTGGCTTGTATACTATTCGAGACCACCATAATAAGTATTATTTTATATAATTGGAATGACTTGTCTAAATTGGTAAATTTCTAGGATTACACCTAAATAGCCTTATATGTTATGTGTTATTAGCTAACTACACTGGTTAGTTAACCCCCGTATAACCCTTTTGTTACTCTCACTTTTAGAGTAAGATACCCCTAGAAAAACACTCAGAGCCATTCCTTTCGTTTCTTACACCTTTGTTAAAATGTTTCGTTACACCCTTACACCTTAGCCTACCCTGTAGATTAGAATCCGTGGTTGGTTAATTGCTATAGGCAAAGTGAGTTTCCTTACATTACCTGTGTTCGCGTGCGTAATTCATTATCTATGGTTAGGTCGGGAAATTGCACAATGCAATTGGAGTGAAAGTAAATATTGTATATCTTTGAGTTTATTTTTTTTTCGTGTGTTTACTACTTTCACTATTACCGTTATTTCTGAAGTTATGAAAAGTATGGAAAAATTATCCAGAATTATTGTTTTGGTGATGTGGTGAAGTTTTACACATCTATGTTTATGTTATTAAAAAAAAAAAAAAAAAAAAAAAAAAAAAAAAAAAAAAAAAAAAAAAAAGAGAAAAGAAAAAGAAAAAAGAAGAAAGTTGGATGTTTGTTTTAAACCAACGATGTAAAGTTATGTAAGTGGTCGATATCACCACTAGTTGTTATATATTTATGGATTGAATGGGAGTTGGTAGTTATGGGAACGCCAACTAAGGTTTATTCTTTGATTAAGATCTTGTTGAGTATAATTCGTGTCTACCTAAAGCGTGTGTTTCAAGTGTTAAAGCGTGAGTTATTCAATGATATGAGTCTTATTCATGGGATGGTTGGGATAGTGATTAACCACACTTAGGATTTTAATTTATTTATTTTGTTTATTTTTTATTTTACACCAATTTATATCCCAAATATTATCCATACCCTGTATTATTCTTTATCCAACCAAATCTTTGATTTATTGAGATTAGGGATTTGAGCAATCTTAAGTATCGTAGTCGTGGATTCGGCTATGTATTTATGATTTTGTCGCCCTTTTTGATATATTATTATTGGTGAAGTTTGGACCTATCTTTAGCCTGTTCGAGTTAAGGATTTGAGCAATTGCAAGTATCGTGTTCGTGGATTCGATCATGTATTTGTGATTTTGTGGCCTTTTCTGGAATTTGAGATCGATGGAGATATAGAATAATTAACCCTTAAGCCTAAAAACCCTTTTTACCGCTTTAGACTTGTTATTCCTTAGCTTTAGTGGTGGAGATGTGTATACTTGCCAAGCTTATGATAGAATATTCGTCGCGACTGGACAGTTAAACGATTCGATTTGCTTTTATCAGATTATTTTATTTTACTTCTAATTCGTTAAGTGTTTAGTTGTGTGATTATGATAAAACGAATACATGCTTAAATATAAAAATACATCCTAATATCTTTTAGGATACATTTTCATAAGTTTTAATCTAAGGTTTACTTGGGGACAAGTAAAGTTCAAGTGGGGGGATATTTGATGAACTCAAATAAGTACATTTTATTACTATCATTTATCCTATTAATTTGACTTGTTTTACTATATTATGTATGAGGATTGATACTTAATCGTTTACTTTTGTAATTCTCAGTTGAAAACAAGCATTTGGTGAAACTTGGCGATTTTGGACTAATTATGGAGCAAAACATGCATAAAGTGAAGAGTATACTGAAATGGACAAGATCAAGTCAAATCTGCTCCAGATGCGCCGCATCTCACTCATTACATGCACCGCATCACTATCAAGATCTCACCAGATACGATCCAAGATACAAGAGGACATGCGCCGCATCCAAAGATGAAGATACGCCGCATCTTCTGGCGGTGTACGAATATTCCTGAATATTATAATCTTGGACCCCACGCGAAGTTAAGTACATGCGCCGCATCTACTTACAAGATGCGCCGCATCTCACCCTCAGACAGAAACTATAAATACCCCAAGACCAGACGAATTTCGTACGACATATATTATATACGAGACCGAAGACCAGAAACCTAGGACGAATTCAGTCAAGGTAGCAGCACAAGACACACCCAAATCAAAGATACAAGAGCTGTAAGAAGGTGCTGCATATGTTTAATTCATTAAGTAGTTTTGTTTTATTGTGTTAGTAAACTTTAATTCATCAAGATTGGTGGCTTGTGTAACGTGACAACGGAAAGGTTGCACTCCCTTAAAACTGCTTTCTCATCAATTAAAGTTTATATGTTAGTGTCATTGGTGACTTTTATTAGTGCATTGATAACCTCTGTGTCTAGCTGAGCGTTGATCGGGTCGCCATGCCTCTGCCCTCGCCTGTTTATTAGATGCCTATGTATTCTATGGTCTGTAGAAAAGTAGGAGAAAGATAAACGGGATAGTCATAAGTAATCATTAAGGGTTTACTCGCCGATAAGATTAGAACCAACGAGAAAGGACTTAATCTCGGTGCGTTGCATCGAACTATACACTTCATATAACACTAGCAATAAAACAAGTGACAAACTACTTATCATAAGGACAGCCCTCTTATTGTCTCGAGTATTTATCTGTGTACGTGTGTGCTACTTGCTGATTCGTGCCTATTGGTTTAGTTTATTATTTAATTGCAACCAAATCGTGCCAGTCTCTCAGGCTGAACCCCCTTGCGTTAGATTAGATTGTACAGCTAACTTAATATATTAAAATACTGATTAGAATAACTAGATAATACGTTCCACTCTTAGTCATCGACACTCTACTTACCATTATATTCATACTGACCGGGTACACTGCTCGTTAAGTGTGTGTGTTATTGATAAGTCGGCTAAATATAAATTTAAAACTTGAGTAGGCATTAAAACTGCTAAACCGCAACGACACATCACGCGCATCACACACCTTTCTTTCTTCTTGATCATTTAGATTAGTTTTTCTTTTGTTTAAGAGTGATCCAATCATCCAACCAAGTGATCATCTTCATTCCTCTTGATTAGAAAGAGAAGAACACAAGTATCCAAGTTGATACAAGGTGTTATCATTCCTCTTGATTAGCAAGAGAAGAACACAAGTATCCAAGTTGATACAAGGTGTTATCATTCCTCTTCATTAGCAAGAGAAGAACTTAAGGTATGCAAGAAGATACAAGAGTTATAGTTGTTAGGTTTTTGTAACACTTGTTACAACCTTGTTGTATCATAGCATACATCAAGCTTATTTATCTTTTGTGAGAGTGAGAGTGAAGATCAAGTGTGATCTTATAGAGATAGTGAACATCTCTTGAAACCATTGGGATTGTGTGATTGATCAAGAAGATCAAGGGTCGATAGGATAGTGTTAGTTGAGTGAGTGCTGATCATTGTGATCGTGTCGAGATCTTGGTGATCTCTTGAAGCCATTGGGCTCGTGTATTTGATCAAGTGGATCGTGGATGTGTACGGTTTTCTCCACCTTAAGGGAGGTTGTTGACATAGTGCTTAAAACTCTCGTGTGTGGTACTCGGGGAGTGGAGTAGGGCGAAGAGGTGCTTAGTAGCCGAACCACTATAAATCCTTTTGTCCCGGTTTGATCTTTCCAACTTTTCTCTTTACTTTCTTTACTTATTATTAGTTAGTTTAGTGTGTTGTTCATATTGGTGGTGATTGATTACACATAAGATTCGAATCAAGGTTTTTCATATGTAAACCTTTAAAAAGATTTTAAAGCACCTAAAAACCAGTAAAACTATTCAACCCCCCCTTCTAGTTTTCCACAATTGGTACCAGAGCCACGACAATCAAAGTTTTTAAAGTATATTGTATTTTAAAACTTGAATCGATCAATGGATTCTGACAAATATCTAGAAGGGAAATCTATGCAAAGACCACCACTTTTCGAAACCGATTGTTTTATTTATTGGAAAACAAGATTCGAAACGTATGTGAAATCAAAAGACATTGATCTTTGGCATATTATTACCGAGGGTGACTTTTAACCTATTCAAATGAATCCGGAAACTAAAAAGGATGAAATAGTTTCTTATGATAAACAAAGTGATGAACTTAAAAGAAAATTAGCCAAAAACAATGAGGCTAAAATGATGATTTACAATGCTTTGCCTAAAAAGGAATTTGAAAGAATTTTTATATGTAATACGGCAAAGGACATCTGGAAAACCTTGTTAGTCACTCACCAAGGTAATAATCAAGTCAAAGAGAACAAGATTGATCTTCTTGTTCAACAATAGGAACAATTTTCCACTTCGGAAGATGAGTCAATAGATAATGCTTTTGCTATTTTTAATATTATTATCACTAGTCTTAAAGCTCTTGATGAATGTTACTCTAGCAAGAATTATGTTAGGAAGTTTCTTAGGGCTCTACATCCTAAATGGAGAGCAAAGGTCACCGCCATAGAAGAGTCAAAGGACTTGGCGACGTTGTCCCTCAATGAACTAATAGGAAATTTGAAATTTCACGAGATGATAATCAAGAAGGACTCCGATATAGTTAGAGGCAAAAGCGAGAGAGTTAGATCTCTAGCATTGAAAGCCAAGAAGGAGTCTAGTGATGAGGAATGTTCGAGTTTCGAGAGTGAAGATGAAGAATATGCGTTGGCGGTTAGGGATTTTAAAAAGTTCTTTAAGAGAAGAGGTAGGTTCGTTAGGCAACCTTGTGATGAAAAGAAAACATCACAAAAGAACCAAGTTGAAAAGAAAGGGACAAGTGATAGGAAATGCTTTAGATGTGGATATCTTAATCACTTCATAGGAGAGTGTCCCAAACTATCGAAATCTAACAACCAACGAGCTTTCATAGGAGGCTCTTGGAGTGATAGCGGTGAAGAAGAGGAGAATAAGCCTAAGGGTGAAACATGTCTAATGGCTCAAGCGTCTCATGAGATATGCTTGGGAATCGAATTGGAACCGGATGAATGGGTCAAGGATAGTGGATGCACCAATCATATGACGGGTAACCGAAGTCTTTTCTCATCATACAAAGCATACAACGGAGGTAATGTCACTTTCGGTAGTAAACTTAAGGGCAACATTATTGGCAAAGGTACGATCACTCAAAACTCCCTCATTATTAGAAATGTTGAGCATGTAGATAACTTAGGATTTAACTTGCTTAGCATTAGTCAAATGGTAGATAATAAGTGTAAAGTTGTATTCTCTGAAGAGGGTAGCGAAATAATTAAGGATGGTAAAACCATAGGCAAAGGAGTTAGGAGAAATGGCTTATTTGTTATGAAAATGGGAAATAAGCCTCAGGATAGGATATGCTTAGCAACCATAGATGATAACTCCACTCTATGGCATAGGAGATTAGGTCATGCCAATATGCGTTTGATAAAATCATTGGCATCTAAGGAACTAGTTAGAAATCTACCTAAGATTAAGTTCGATCAACACTTTTGCGACGCTTGTAAAGTTGGAAAACAAGCTCATTCTAGTCACAAAGCTAAGAATATGGTCTCGATCTCTAGATGCCTAGAACTCCTTCATATGGACTTATTTGGCCCATCCACCGTACGGAGTTACGGAGGAAGATACTACACCTTAGTAATAGTTGATGACTACTATAGGTACACCTGGACTAGATTTCTTAATAATAAGACACAAGCCTTTGAGGAATTCGAGGTATTTATTAAGAAAGTCCAAAATCAACTAGGATGTACAATAGTTTCCATTAGGACGGATCACGGTCGGAAATTTGATAATGAAGTGCAATTTGTAGTATATTGTGATTCTAATGGTGTTACACACAATTTCTCGGCTCCACACACTCCAAAATCAAATGGGGTAGTTGAGCGAAAAAATCGTACTCTACAAGAGATGAGTTGAACGATGTTAAATGAACAATCTATTCCGCAAAAGTTTTGGTGTAATCCGGTGAACACCTCAACTTACATATTTAATAGGATTCTAATTAGACCTATCTTAGGAAAAACCCCATATGAAATCATGAAAGGCAGAAAACCTACTCTTGATTACTTCAGAGTGTTTGGAAGCAAGTGCTTCATTCTCAACACTAAAGTCTACCTCACCAAGTTTGACCCAAAGTCTTACAAAGGTGTTTTTCTAGGATATTCCCAAAACAGTAAAGCTTACATTGTCCTAAATAAGGAAACAATGAAAGTCGAAGAGTCACTCAACGTGACATTCGATGAAAGCCCTCCACCAACTAAGACATCACCCTTGGTGGATGATGACTGAGATGAGGACGAAGCCATTAAGGTCAATGACAAGAAACCATTAGAAGATGACATTGAGGATGAGATAGTTGAAGTTGACAAGGTTGTCAACATTAAGGAATCAAATAAATAATTCCAAATTGAAAATCTCATAGGGAACCTTAACCAAAGAACTCTTAGGTCACAAGCTCAAAACAAAAGTAATTTCTTTTGTTTTATATCAACCGTAGAACCTAAGAATGTCGGTGAAGCAATTAAGGATGAAAGTTGGGTAGTTGCCATGCAAGAGGAACTTAACCAATTCACCGCAAACCAAGTTTGGGATTTAGTACCTCCTCCTAAGAATCAAACCATCATAGGAACGAAGTGGGTGTTTAGGAATAAACTCGACGAAAATGGCGTCGTAACTAGGAATAAGGCAAGGTTGGTAGCACAAGGCTATAACCAACAAGAAGGAATAGATTATGATGAAACCTATGCACCCGTAGCTAGATTAGAATCAATTAGGATACTCCTTGCCTATGCGTGTGCCTTAGACTTTAAATTGTACCAAATGGATGTGAAAAGTGCATTCCTAAATGGTTATATCAACGAGGAGGTATATGTTGCACAACCTTCGGGATTCGTTGATTTCGAGAAACTGAATCATGTTTATAAACTCAAGAAAGCATTGTATGGTCTCAAACAAGCTCCAAAAGCTTGGTACGATAGACAAAAGCATTCTTGATCGAACATGAATATACCATGGAGTGGTGGATAACACACTTTTCACAAAGAAACGTAACTTCACATTTCATCATTGTTCAAATATATGTTGACGACATCATATTTGGCTCAACTTGTCCAGAACTATGCAATGACTTTTCTAAGATCATGCATGACGAGTTTGAGATGAGCATGATGGGCGAATTAAATTTCTTCCTTGGTTTACAAATTAAACAAATGGAAGATGGTATCTTCTTTAATCAATCTAAGTACAGTAAGGAAATGCTTAAGAAGTTTAGTTTAGAAGAGTCTAAGCCCATGAAAACTCCCATGTCCACGGAAATAAAACTCACGAAAGATGAAGAAGGTGAGTCCGTGGATAGCACCAAGTATAGAGGTATGATAGGAAGTTTACTATACCTCACAGAAAGTAGGCCCGATATCAGGTTTAGTGTCTGTCTTTGTGCTCGCTTCCAAGAGGATCCCAAAACCTCTCACCTTGAAGCGGTTAAGCGTAACTTCCGATACATTAAAGGCACTATACACTTGGGATTATTTTATCCTAAGGGGACCGGTGTAGAAACTGTTGTCTATACCGACTCTGATCATGCGGGAGATTATGTGGATTGAAAAAGTACAAGTGGCGTTTGTACCTTCATGGGTTGTTGTTTAACTTCTTGGTTCTCCAAGAAACAAACGGCTCTTGCTATCTCCACGACCGAAGCCGAGTACGTAAGCGCCGGAAAGGCATGTCAACAAGCACTATGGATGAAACAAGCCCTTAATGACTATGACATCCATTTAGATGACGTCCCCATTATGTGTGATAACAAAGGTGCTATTGACTTGAACAAAAACCCCGTTCAACATTCCCGTACTAAACACATCAAAATTCGTCACCACTTCCTTTGCGATAATGTTCAGAAAGGAAACATTTCTATTGAGAAATTCCTTCTCAAGACAACATCGCTGACATCCTAACCAAACCTTTTAAACGAGAATCCTTCAATCACCTTCGTCTAGGTCTAGGAATAATGGAGCATATTCCATAAATCTCATGACTTTTGAAGTCATCTCGTGCGTCTCGTTTCGTCTAGTTTAGGTTTCCCTAGTCAAAATAATTTATTAGGTATAAATTCTTTCCTCATGCCAAAAAGTCTCACTAAAACAGCGAGAATTATTCGTCAAAAATCAAAATGGGACAGAAAACCGTCCCAGCAGATCACGGCTCCACTAAATGTGGCACGTCACCGTTAAATTTTAACGGTACCATGGATCCGTGTATCTGGTACATCACTAATTTAAGTCCCTTGTTTCCACATTACCCATTTCAAACCCTTCCACCATCTGCAACTGCTGTCATAACTTAACCTCACAACCCAAAACTCAATTACACCCCTTCAAGATCATATTCAAGACATTGATTTTCAAGATTCTCAATCTTTTCATTCCCTCAACAAAAATTGTAAGTTTTATTTACCCTAATCATCTTTAATTTTGAGTCTAGGGTTTGTTCATTGATGAAAGATTGAATTGGTTTTTCAATTTTCACTAGGAAACTTCAAATAAGAAGTCATCAACACTAAAAATTTTCAAAATCCTTGGTGCCAAATCATTGAATTCACCAAAAACCCCAATTCTATTGTTTTCAAAAGTTTCACGAAACTAGGACCATGAAACACATTTTTCGTGCATTGTTGATGCAAGTTAAAAACGTTTTCTCATGCATACATGATCTCATGAATAATGATCGAACTACATAATCAATATGTATATGTCGACATATTTGTTTGAGCAAAAGTAAAATTAGGAGTGTTTGGGTAATCACATTGTTTTCTTTTGAGTCAAGATTACCGCACCTCCACATAGTTTACATATAGGCACACACTAGACATGTGTATTCAATGCAACTATTCTTAGATCTAATTTTTCCTAAAATTTTATTATAGGAAACAAAAATGTCTCATGAATATGATTTTGATCATCTCCTAATCGATACCTATACACCCGAAATCTCTCGTGAACCCACAACACCCGGTAACCACATTCGTGCCTATGTCAATCTTGAAACCCGTCGGTTTCATGAAGGCCGCGTCGTTGATCCATCCCTAGTCTATCATCGGGATATCAACACCTCATTTAAAGCTATAGGATTTGATTGTTTACTCCACATCAACGAGCACATTTGTCCTCGTTTTGTGTTAGAATTTTTCAAACAAGTTGGACTCGTACGTAACGAGGATCAATCTTTGTCACTTTGGTTTTGGGTCTGAAATTTCAAATTCGTCCTAACTCTCGAGCAATTTGCTCAAATCCTTCAAATTCCCAATCATGGGCAATGTGCATATACTGCAGATTGGTGTCTTGAGTCCCTCTTTTACTATCGTGAAGAGGATAGTTCATATTGTTCCTACATACCCTCTCCAACCGAACTAACCAAAATCATCCTTACTTACTCTCACCTACATCCAACGAAAATTCATTTGGAAGAGGTACGTCATGAACTACTTTCTTGGGCAGTCATCCTGCGAGAAAATGTTCTAAGTCTAACAAGAAATCGTGAGCAACTTCCGGCATGTTGTGCTCATATGATTTACTGTCTCTTAACCCAACAACCATACAATCTCGCTTACTTCTTCGCTAAGCGAATTGTACATCTCAAAGGTAACAAAAATAAATTGATACCTTATGGGATGTTCCTAACCCGTCTCTATTATCACTTCATGACCTTTCACCCATACCTTCATGGTCCTCAATACTCACTTTTCACACCAGTCATGAAACCCATAACCGAGTCATATGTCTCAACCATTCTCATTTCCGAATCCTCCACCCACTATGCACTCTTTGATGATCCTAATCATGAAAATGAGATGCATGTTCAAGACGAGAATGTGACAAGAATGGGAGAATGCTCAAGTTATAAGTAGTTATGGAGAGATTTATATCTCTTATTAGGGTTTCTTCTTAATAGATTGTATTAGGAATTAATACTCTAATTATCTTGCATGCTAAAATCTATCACCTTGCATGAATATTCTATGTGATATTTGGATAATAGTTTATTTTGTCTTTTATGCTTGCATGCTTATGATTATCTTGACAAAGTGCATGATAATATTTATGTGCTAGATGTGGCCTTGTATGGGACATATTAGGAAAATAAATCCTTAGTGAGTTGAGGAACTATATTTTCCAGGACATAGCTTCCCTAGAAAACATCCCACTAGCTGCCCAGAACTGGCCTGCATAGAAAAATCCGTGAAAACAGTACCACGGTACCGTTAAATAGCCACGGTACCGTTAAATTTAACAGTACCGTGTGATGTTTAGAGGAGCCGTGCATTTGTCTGACGGATTTTTCATTGTTCCTCCTGAATACCTATCACCCTAACCTTAAACCTGCAAATCTTGCACCCTCACATACATCCTAAGATTCCCTTGCTACATCATAACACACTCCCATTCACTTTAATTCAAATTTCACCCCTCTTGCCTATATAAGGCCACATCCTTGCAAGATTATCTTGCTCATCATCTTCAACCTCACATCACACTAACACCATGTCCTCAACCCAAGGATCAACCACCCACATCTCAAAGAAACCTAGGATAACCGTAAGACCACCATCAAAGCATCTCTTTGTGGATCTTACAAAAGATGATGAAGCCAACAAACCACCTTCCCAAGCCACTCCCAACTCACCATCTCCACCTAATGCACCTTCCAAAACATCCTCTACCTACACAAAAACTTCATCATCTCCTTCCCTTAACACCATGCCATCTTCAATGGACTACACACTCTCACCCTTTACTCCATTGGACTATAACATGCCAACTCCATCACCAACAAACTCACCACCACCTCCTTCACCTATCATGGGACAACCAATCCAACCCCATCCCTTTGATCTACATAGTGCTGATTGTCTATGTTGTCTCCACAATCGTAACCTCATCTTCTCATTTAGAGATGAAATTCATTTCATGTTCTCCTATGTGGAACATCTTTTAACACCACCACCAGCCCAAATGATCCCACCACCTCCACCACCCACCAACCCAACAAACAAAACATGGGTATGTTTAGTTTTTCAAATAAATGCTTATGAACCCTTTTGAAGTTGGAAGCAAATCTTGATGCCTCACACTGCTATAGATGTTTATGTGCCTTCATGTTTTTGTATTTGCTTTCTTGATTGTAGTCATACTCTTGTATGACATTTAATTTATGAATGGATATTTTCCTTTATGTGGTGATTTTATTTTTGGGGGCTTGGATATTTTTCAAACGTGCTACTTGTTAGATATTGTATATATGTCATCTAACTTTGTTTTGTAGCACAAACCATTTCTCGATTCCTTGGTGTTCTCCAAATGAGGGGGAGTATACATCAAGGGGGAGCCTTGCAATCTTTTTGCTTTGACAAAAAGGGGGAGAAATGGGAGTAAACTCATTAAAAACTTGTTAAAACTAATTTTAACTTAAAATGAGTTTATGTTTTATCATCATCAAAAAGGGGGAGATTGTTGATGCAAATAATGTTTCAAAAACGTTATTTATATCTTTCGATTACTTCACATTTTGAGGATGACAAAATGTGAAAGCACGTTACGTTAAAATTAACGTAAACAAGTTTTTAATCGGAAGATCCCGTTTCTACGCAAATCACTCTTGTAAATGATCAAAGAAGTAAATTTTGGTTTTGAGACTTCACATTTTAATGTGACAAAACATTTTTTCAATAATAAACCTTACAAATTATTTTTGAATATTTATAAAATGTTTTAATGGAAAAATAAGTTCAAATCACATAACAGCTATTTTTCCCCCCAAAATCAGCTCCAACCTTCCCCAAATAAGTTTTCACCAGAAAAGACAAGAAATGGAGCGTCTTTGTCTGGGACGGCTCCACGGTTCCACTAAATTTAGTGGAGCCGTGGGTGATTTAGTGGAGCCGTCCACCTATAACGGCCAGATTTTTTCTGCCTTTAAATACCAGCCCACTTCACAGTTTTTGGGCACCCTTTCACACACAGAAACTTCTGAGTTTAAATCTCTCACACCTTTCTTTCTTCTTGATCATTTAGATTAGTTTTTATTTTGTTTAAGAGTGATCCAATCATCCAACCAATTGATCCTCTTCATTCCTCTTGATTAGCAAGAGAAGAACACAAGTATCCAAGTTGATACAAGGTGTTATCATTCCTCTTCATTAGCAAGAGAAGAACTCAAGGTATCCAAGAAGATACAAGAGTTATAGCTGTTAGGTTTTTGTAACACTTGTTACAACCTTGTTGTATCATAGCATACATCAAGCTTATTTATCTTTTGTGAGAGTGAGAGTGAAGATCAAGTGTGATCTTATAGAGATAGTGAACATCTCTTGAAGCCATTGGGCTTGTGTGATTGATCAAGAAGATCAAGGGTCGATAGGATAGTGTTAGTTGAGTGAGTGTTGATCATTGTGATCGTGTCGAGATCTTGGTGATCTCTTGAAGCCATTGGGCTCGTGTGTTTGATCAAGTGCATCGTGGACGTGTACGGTTTTCTCCGCCTTAAGGGAGGTTGTTGACATAGTGCTTAAAACTCTCGAGTGTGGTACTCGGGGAGTGGAGTAAGGCGAAGAGGTGCTTCGTAGCCGAACCACTATAAATCCTTTTTCCCGATTTGATCTTTCCAACTTTTCTCTTTATTTTCTTTACTTATTATTAGTTAGTTTAGAATGTTGTTCATATTTGTGTTGATTGATTACACATAAGATTCGAATCAAGGTTTTTCATAAGTAAACCTTTAAAAAGATTTTAAAGAACCTAAAAACCGGTAAAACTATTCAACCCCCCTCTTCTAGTTTTTCACAGTATTTAAATAAATGATGTCAAGAAAGTAAAAAAAAATAGGAAAAAAGATTTGAGACGAGAATCTCGTCCCAAATATGCATAAAAATGTCGACCCAATTTGTTATTTAAAGAGTTGACTGGTATGTGGGTCCCGTTAAATGTCGTCCCATTTTTCTCAACAAATGTCGAATTTTTTTGGAACAAAAGAAAAGGTATTGCTTTTTTCTCGACAGTCCTTCAATATTTGGGACGAGATTATCGTCCCAAATCGCTTCTATTTTTGTAGTGTATTCACGTAGTGGGATCAAGAAATAATTTTACAACCTATCGTGCGGTAACCGGTAGGCAGGTGATGATGGCTAATCGTGACAGAGCTGATGTTTGCGGCGTAGGAACAGTGAAGATGAAGTTCACATCCGGTAAAATCGTGACTCTTCACAATGTGCTTCATGTTCCTACAATATCCAAGAGTCTAGTTTCTGTTGGAAAACTTGACGAACACAGTTTCAAAATCGCCATTGAGTCAAGAAATGTTTTGATCACAAGACGTGGTCGTTTTGTGGGAAACGGATACTACCAAAAAGGGATGTGTATCGACTAAATGTGAAAAATGAGTCCCATAGAAATGTTTCAGATAATACTAGTATATATAGTAGATAGTTGTATTGCTAGCAATCAGATATCTAATGTTTCTTTAAGACGTAACTAGGATTCCGTTATTGATTTACATGTTCATCAAATTAATCAAATTTCCGTTGTTTATCACGTGTGTTCTATTTCTTTATGGCATAAACGTTTAGCACAAATAAATGTTAAAAGTATTGAAAAAAAGAAAATAAACAGATTAGTTAAATTTCAAAACAAGGTTTTTGAGAAATGTGAGATTTGTGTAGAATCAAAGTTTGTAATGAAAACTTTTTCCATCGGTTAAACATGATACGGGATTGTTAGAGTTGATACGTTCGGATATTTATGAATTGAATGTACAATACTTACTCGAGGAGGTAAGAGGTATTTCGTTAGATTTTGCGGTGATTCAAGTCGGTTCTTATATGTATATGTATTACGATCAAAAGACGAAGCTTTTGACTCATTTAAAATATAAAGAAGCGGAGGTTGAGAACCAACTTAGAAAAAGGATTAAAATCCTAAGATCCAACCGGGGTGGAGAATATTTTACGCGAGAGTTTGATACATTCAACGAAGAGAATGGCATTAAACACGAGCATACCTCTTCGTATATATACACCACAACAAAACGGTATAGCAGAAAGACATATTCTATAAGTAGGAATCACTTTTCAAGCATTAATTAACTAAGACGTTGAAAATTAAGCATTACAACACTTAAACCACAAGATATAAACAAATTAAATACAATCTACTAACACGTTCATTTATCGACTTTTCAACTATTTTAAATAGGGAAAATACCATAAAAAAACATTATACTTGTCAAAAAATTATTTTGAGTGTAGCGAACTAAAAAAAAAATACTCTTGTGAACAATAATGTTGACATTTTTGTCTTTATGTAACTAATAAAAACAAAAACAAAAATTATGTGACGACCATTTCACCTGTGGATTTTTGAAAATTGCATCCACCGTCCATAGGGTAAATTACATAAATGGTCCTTGTGGTTTAGCGAAAATTGCGTCAACAGCCCCTAATATTTTTGTTTGGATCCGTTACGTTTATATATACGTTTTAATCTACATTTTTTTATATGTTTTCACCCGTTTTCGTTCATTTTCTTATGTTTTTGTCCGTTTTTTTTCGAAATTTTTTTTCAACTTTTTTCGGGCACATGTGAATTTTTTTTGTCACAAGTGAAATTTTTTTATTATAAAATATTACGAAAAAAAATTCAAAATTTTTTTTTCACATGTCATTAAAAAAAATCTAAAAAAATTATTTTAGAAAAAAAATTCGACAAAAAAATTATGAAAAAACTTTTGAAAAAGAAATTCGAAAAAAAATGGAAAAAAAATAGGGACGGTGGATGCAATTTTCTCCAAACGACAGGGACCATTTATATAATTTAGTCTAGGGACGGTGGATGCAATTTTCGCAAACCCACATGGATCATTTATGCAATTTGGAAGGGTAAAATGATCATACTACTTATATAAAGACAAAAATGTCAATATTAGTGTTAACAAGAGTGTTTTTTTTTTTTTTTTTTTATTTTTTTTTTTTTTTTTTTTTTTTTTTTTTAATTCGCTACTCTGAAGATGATTTTTTGATAAGTATAATATTTTTTAATGGAATTTTCCCTTTTAAATAATGTTATTTATAAAACACCCCTTAAAATGAAAATGTTTGTTATTATACATATTGTGCAAACTAATAAAACACATAAAGCTTCATACAATTTATATGCTAATAAGTTGATGGTACATATGATTTTGAAAACCGAACCGGACCAACGGGTTCAACAGTGAACTGGAGTCGCCACCAGTTCGGCTAGCAATAAAAGCTGTCCGAGAAAGAACCGGAGGAAAAAATCTGTGAACCAGACCAGACCGGGATCGTTTTCTTTTGTTTTTCTCCGTTTAATCTGCTCGCCATTGTTATTTTGTTGATAATTGGACATTAATCACAGAATACCCGCCGCCGCAACGCGGGAGTGCGCTACTAGTTTAATTTATGCATGGTTTGTTTTAATCTCACTCAATCTGTCTCAACTTAATTAACTTTAATAACAAGGACTACTATATATCCAAGCAAAATGGTTACCATCTGTACACAATAGTATCTGACTGATATATCTTAACTTGCTCTACGTAATTTACTAATACTGTTTTTTTCCCGTGATATTGTATTTATCATTTTGAAAATTTGGTTTACTATAATTAAAAGAAACTGTGAATATATATATAAAATCATGAAGTCTATAGTGTTGTCCATTTCATACGCAAATTTATACACATGTAGCACTCTAGAGAAATTAATATGATATACTTGTAGCATTTACAACTTCCATGTTGATGATATGGTAACTTTTATCAAATGGCCTGTTTCATAGAAGTTATTGACTTATTTCCCATTATGGAGTTAGGCTTTTGAGCAAATTGATACTACTCGGAAGTTAATAGTTATTGCTCAAGAAATTGTTAAAAGAGCTCCAACAATTTAAGAATATTACAAACATACATATATCGAGTAAATTGTACAAAAGTTAAGCTGTACTTATTATATCGTCCTATATTATGCTACATCCATATTTCAGCCAGTTCACTGGTTGAACCGGAACCGGTGCTTAGCTTCTAGCGAAAACACAAAGCAAATTGATGCTCTTTGAGGGTTCCATCTATATTTATTTTGCTTCTCAAAAATCTAAATCAAATATAATATACAGTGGCCATGCAGATGACTAAAAAGAAATAAAGTTGTTACTATCAAAATGTCGTTTGACAGGTTTTACATTGTTAGCCTCGATATGATAGTCCTATTGGTGAAGTCATGCTTGAGATCGAGCATACCCAACAACTTATAGGACGAATTGAAGTGCTTTAGCTAATTAACCAGAATATCTTATGCATGTTAATTTTTAGTGTATGGATATGTACTCATCATATTCGTGATTAACTTTATGTTACATGCAAATGGCTTAATATGGATGAGAAGTTTGAAGCTTTAATGCTACAATAAAACCTTTATGATATAAGAGACTGTGAAATCCATTTTATTTTATTACTCCACATGGGCCAAGTTTTTAATAAATGATGAACCAATTAAAGCTAAAGTTTATAGGCTAGAAAAGGGATTCAGTCGAAGTACCTACTTTGGTGCAAGAAATGTTTTTATGTATTTAATGGATGTTTGTAATTAATCCACTTGTTTGCATGCATGCAATGGTCATTTTCATGGACACCTAGCTAGGTTTTGGGTTGTGTGGCGTTGTGTCCACAAATTACAAGAATTTGCATTTGCAAAGCTCACGGGTGTTTTCAACTTTCTCAACACTAAGAGGGGAGGGAGTGGTCAAAACTTCACAAAGTTTGCCAAATTGCCACATCATCATCTACCAATCACAACTTTCATGTCAAAATTTACCAAAGTTTACTAAACGACGATCACCAAAGTTTACCAAATCATTTTTTTTTAAATATATTTTTAATACATGATAGAATGAGTGGTGGAGATCACGTGCTTGAAAAATATAATGTGTATATGCCTTGTTTTCTCCACATGTCCAATCGGTAAAAGATACCGAAAATCACAATTGCCGAATTTTGCCGAACACCGGCGGTGGTTTTGCCGAACATCGCCGAAGAACGCCGATTGCTAACCGAAGGGCACTCCCGCCCCTCTAACAGCATCTCCAATGTGTGATGCGATAAAATGTTCAATACATTGTCACATCATCGCCACATCCCATTACACTTTTTATGCACAATGCCCATAAGGCTGCCCACAGAAGGCACCTTCGATCGATATATGATCGATTTGGACGATCGATCTCCTTAGTGTGACAATTCAATCCATGCAATCGATCACCACAACATGGTCACCTTCACGATCGAGATACAATTCCCATTTCATGTGCATTTATTTATTTGTGTGTGCTTTTTAGTGTTTAAATTAATATAAAAGTTATTTTTGTGGGGTATGTTTTTTATAGTGTAGGTCGCCCTTACTGGGGCACCCAATCGCCTGAAGATCGCTGGAGAGAGAAAGCTGACGTGGCAGAGAAAATGAGAGGGATTGGGATCCCTTACTGTGGGCAGCATAATGCAATTAACATTTACAAAGTTTAAAAGATTTATGTGTAACTTATATTTAATATTATTTATAAGTAATTTATTATAAAAATGGAATATAGGCACAACTTTAAATGCATCATGAGTGCAAGAATACAAAAAATAGTGGGCTCTTTACATTAAAAAAATATAATTTATTTCCTTGTCGGTGTTTAATAGTGCTATGTTCAGAAATGAACGAGCTTTTAACGTACCCATGACATGGCAATCCTACAATGGATTAAACGGTTGAAAAGACTCCATTATGCTTATGGCCATGTGCCCATTGTAGATAGCCTAACTCTAATCAACTCCTCGTATCAATGCATCATCGTCCCTAAACATGTTAGGATTATAAAAGTGAAGACACTACGGGAATGGACTAGAAACGTTACTAGCTAGACACGTAGGGATTTATATTATAAATGTGTAATAGTTAGACGTGTATGAGCCTATAAATACCCCATTAAGTCTTCTCTTGAGGGGTGTGGGTGTGTAAGCTTATCTTTCCATTATTAATAAAACACATTTCATCACTCTCTCTCTCTACACCTTCTCTCTCTAAACTTAAACATGGATTTCATCTATTTTGAATAACCTCGACCTCCCGAACCACATAAATCAACTAGATATTCGATCCCACAAAATACCTTAGCGACAACTAACATCCCTTTATCTTTATTGTCGTCCCTAAAAGTTCAACTCCTTGTAGTTTCAACCAAAAGTTTGTGGATTCAAGTCTGGCTTAAAACATTTGTGAGGTATTAGTTGTGATACGTGGTATATAACTGATGCTTGATGCTACTACAGATCCAGGTAATTTCAACGTACATCTATCTGATATATCTGTGAACGACTGTATGTGGCTAGCTAGTTGTTCACTTGTGTGTATTATGGTTGTATGTGGCTGATTACAAAAGAGAGTAGTTTACTAAGGAAAAGCATTGGCTGTTTTAATAGGTACTAGCTATGTATCTATGTGTGTTTGGTTGTATTTTATGAGTTGCATGTAGCTGCTTGTGTGTTTTGTGTGTATAGTGTATATGGGTTTTATGTATATGGTTTTAATTTGATAATTTATACTGTAGTAAAAAAAAGAAAAAAAAAAGGAAACACGGATATGATGTATAATAATAAAGAGCTTCTCATCAGCTAGTGTGTGTTTATTATTTACTAGTAGTATGTACCTAGTTGTATATCTATGTTTGTATGAGTATATGCATGTCGTTGCTAGTTGTGTATATATATATATGTATTAAAGCATATCCGACCTTATTAATGACACAAGAAATAGAAAACTAAAGACTAGTTTGCAAAATAAAATAAAAAATATCATACATAAAAAGCGATTTTAATTAGGGCTAATGGCACCAAAATGTATCATAGCTATCACTTATTCCTTTTATATGTATCGAACTATTTTTTTTGCTATTCTATATACTAAAATTAGTTTTTTGAGCATTTTTTGTGTACTTTATGATCATTTTGCCCCTCATTTTATTAACCCGGGAGGGCAAAATGGTCATAAAGTACACAAAAATACCCAAAAAAACAAGTTTAATACACATAATAAAAAAAAAAAAAAAAAAAAAAAAAAAAAAAAAAATCGATACATATAGAAGGAAATCATGACAGCTATGATACATTTAGAGGCAATTAGCCCTTTTAATTAATACTAGCTAAAAGATCTGTTTATGCAGCTATAGCTAGTTATGTGTGTACGTTTATTATTATTATGGGGGAATTACATATATATCCCTTCAAAGCCTCATAATTATTGCATATATATTATAATTGCATATATATCTTTCCAAAACCTTAAAATTGTCAAATATATCTAAATTATTATTTTATATATTTAATAAGAGAAGTGTTTAATAATTATAATTGATATGTAAAATGACGATTATACCCTTATTCTTATTAACGTTTTTTTACAATTACAAAATATCCTTTAACCATTTTTTAAGAAAAGAAAAAGCAACCATGTTCGGCAACTCAACCGTGTTCGGTATTGACGAATCTTAAATAATAATATCAACAACATCATCAATCGTTACTTCTAAACGTAAACTCGTATATATATAGATCAAATGATATAATAAAATTCAAACCAATAAAAGGATAGTTAGTCATTGTAAACTTTTTTTTAATAAGAATAAGTGTATAATCGTCATTTTATATATCAATTATAATTATTAGACATTTTTTTTTTGCTATTAAATATATATAAAATAATTATTTGATATATTTTACAATTTTAAGGGTTTGTAAGGATATATATGCAATTATGACTTTTGGTTTATATATGCAATTATGAGGCTTTGGAAGGATACATATGCAATTCCTCCTATTATTATTGTTATTATCTATGTGTTATCTTCCCTCTTACTAACTCTCAAGAACTACCAACATTAGACAGATCGAGCTCTATAGGCAACATATACCTGGTTACGTACTATATCGACTGCGACAATTTACCACCAATTATTTTAGCATGCCGTTTTTTTCATCTTGACGAAAATGTTACCGGTGGCTTAGACTACCTTTATAAATTTTGAGACAGGTTAGTTATTCCTATTGTTTGCGAATATTATCATAGTTGATAATATAATTAAACAAAGCATTTTTTTTCTTTTTATTTTATCCCGATCACCATGAGATATATATACTTATGTGATATTTGCTATACGGGAAAATATAGTAGCTAGTTGTGTGTATATATTTAGCAAATTAAAGCATATCATATCCGACCATATTGTTAAATAACTAGAATAGACTAGTTTGCAAAAAGAAAAGCATATATAAAAGTGATTTTAAAACAAGCTAAAGGATATATGTGTGTATGTAAGCTACCTGTACGTGTGCATGTCTGAGATCTATGATGGCCGGATTGTATGCTAATTGCTAAGTATATGTTTATGGGTTAAATTTATACATTTTTATAAATTAATTAAAAAAGGTAAAAAATATGTGTGTATCTTTATTCAAGTTATAATTATCTAAAGCATATGCGTCGCCAGAGTCAAGGCCAACATGATAGCCATCCAAGTTCCAAGAATCCGGAAACCGTTCCCGCCAAGTATTCACGGAGTATTTTGGCCAACAGAAAGCTGCAGAAGCCAACACAGCTGTAAACAATCAGAAATATGTGGGTGGTCTTCGGCGTCCCATCAAAGAACTTTGTTTTAGCTCCGACGCCGAGCCCAATCGCTGTGTCGGCGGTGTAGACGAGCCCAAGTTAACCAAATCACTGACAAGTGCTTTATGTTCCTCTTCCATTTGATTTGTTTCTTTATCGTACCGCTCAAGGTTGTAGACCGGATTGTATGCTAACTGCTAAGTATATGTTAAGAGATAAAACCTGGATCTATAAACACTACATGTGAAGCATTCTGATAAAACAGAATTTAAGTTCAAACCAATCTTGAGTAGAGAGGTGTGTAAACTGATAACGGACAGCCAAGGACTTGAGCATTGTCGAGAGGTTGTTGTAGCAGTCCCGAACCCATATTAGGGCCACGATGATGATTTGGTGCCATAAAGAGTGAGGTTCTGTATGAAAACACCACGTACACTCGCCTTCTTAAGCATGACAAGGTTTATGGTATGTAGGGAACCAATACCAAGACCGCCACACTTAGAGGAGGAAAACACCTTTTTTCCATGAAATCCACGCCATCTTATTGGAGCCTAGCTACCACTCCAAATTGAAGTCGCACCTTAATTTTTCTAGATACTTAGTCACAAACCCGAGTGCTTTAAATAAAGAGAAGAAGTAAGTTCCAAATGCCCCGAGAACTTTCAAAGACATTATCAGCCAGTCTTGTAGATGCTTGTGTTATGAGAATATTGAAGTCGTTTTATGATCACTCCCATTGGCAATACTTGCCCATTCTATATATGTTTTCTAGTTGAGACTAATTAATTAAGAAGACAAGAGTTCATGGTGACTGACTGGATCAAGAACCTAGCTAGCCCTAAGACCCTCATTTTACCTTCACAGTCTGACACTGGCTTTTCAAGCTTTGGTTGTACTGACCAAATTAAAACTCGGTTAAAAAACAAGAACCACACAGAAAAGACACTTGTTACTCAACTTCACAAATTTTCCCCAGAAATACATCTATTTTTGGTTTTCCGCGCGCACATATTCGCCTACTAATTGACTCTACAAATTAACTCAAGTACATAAGCGGTATTGCAAGCCCGATACTAGGTAGAGTAACCTACAAATGAACTCACATAAGACTCTTACCGGAAAAGTAAATTACGGAAATAACAGATAGTCATATTCAATATCCGGGATTACATAACCACGGCCGCGGTACGGAAATACCAAACATAGAAAGAAAAAAACAACAAGCACGGTAGCATCTCAAACATCTGCTCATCAGCCAAATGGTCCGGCTGGGTAACATCCGCGGATCCAGCAAACTCTATGGAACTTCTTGCTGAAAGAAAACCAAAAATATAATTACTCTAATGAAGAGATACAAAAGAGAATAAAGGAATTACAAGGTCACATACCACTCGCACGGCACCTATCATCGGCCTCTCAGCCCTCCTCGCTTCCATCTTTTTTGCGTGCCAGGCCGCCACCAACCCCAAGGGAACCATGGTCAGAATGAGCGTCCCAATGACTATAAGGACATGGTATGTGATGTCCAAAGCCATGTGCATCGGCAAAGTCAAGGACAACGCGGCTGCCATCCACGCTCCAATTATCCCAAACACCGGTCCCACCCGCCGGTACTCACGGAGTATCTTTGCTAAAAGAAAGCCGCAGAATCCAACGCAGCTGTAAACAACTAGAAATACGTGGGTGGCCTTGGGCGTCCCATGAAAGAACTTTGTCTTCGCTCCAATGCCGAGCGCAATCGCTACGCTGGCGGTGTAGATGAGCCCTGAACCAAATCCTTGACGAGTTCTTTATGTTCCTCTTCCATTCGGTAAGTTTCTTTGTCGAAACGCTCAAGGTCTACAAATTACAAGAGAAAACAATAATAATAATAATAATAATAATAATAATAATAATAATAATAATAATAATACGGGAATTCTTTATTAGCCGTCAATAATAATCAAATAACCGAACGCCCAATATGGGAATTCTTTATTAGCCGTCAATAATAATCAATAACGATCAATAATGAAGGCTAATAAAGAATTCCCATATTGGGCGTTCGGTTATTGATTATTATTGACGGCTAATAAAGAATTCCCGTATTATTATTATTATTATTATTATTATTATTATTATTATTATTATTATTATTGTTTTCTCTTGTAATTTGTAGACCTTGAGCGTTTCGACAAAGAAACTGACCGAATGGAAGAGGAACATAAAGAACTCGTCAAGGATTTGGTTCAGGGTTCATCTACACCGCCAGCGTAGCGATTGCGCTCGGCATTGGAGTGAAGACAAAGTTCTTACATGGGACGCCCAAGGCCACCCACGTATTTCTAGTTGTTTACAGCTGCGTTGGATTCTGCGGCTTTCTTTTAGCAAAGATACTCCGTGAGTACCGGCGGGTGGGACCGGTGTTTGGGATAATTGGAGCGTGGATGGCGGCCGCGTTGTCCTTGACTTTGTCGATGCACATGGATTTGGACATCACATACCATGTCCTTATAGTCATTGGGACGCTCATTCTGACCATGGTTCCCTTGGGGTTGGTGGCGGCCTGGCACGCAAAAAAGATGGAAGCGAGGAGGGCTGAGAGGCCGGTGATAGGTGCCGTGCGAGTGGTATGTGACCTTGTAATTCCTTTATTCTCTTTTGTATCTCTTCATTAGAGTAATTATATTTTTGGTTTTCTTTCAGCAAGAAGTTCCATAGAGTTTGCTGGAGCCGCGGATGTTACCCAACCGGACCATTTGGCTGATGAGCAGATGTTTGAGATGCTACCGTACTTGTTGTTGTTTTTATTCTTTCTATGTTTTGTATTTCCGTACCGCGGCCGTGGTTATGTAATCCCGGATATTGAATATGACTATCTGTTATTTCCGTAATTTACTTTTTCGGTAATAGTCTTATGTGAGTTCATTTGTAGGTTACTCTACCTAGTATCGGGCTTGCAATACCGCTTATGTACTTGAGTTAATTTGTAGAGTCAATTAGTAGGCGAATATGTGCGCGCGGAAAACCAAAAATAGATGTATTTCTGGGGGAAATTTGTGAAGTTGAGTAACAAGTGTCTTTTCTGTGTGGTTCTTGTTTTTTAACCGAGTTTTAATTTGGTCAGTACAACCAAAGCTTGAAAAGCCAGTGTCATACTATGAAGGTAAAATGAGGGTCTTGGGGCTAGCTAGGTTCTTGATCCAGTCACTCACCATGAACTCTTGTCTTCTTAATTAATTAGTCTCAACTAGAAAACATATATAGAATGGGCAAGTATTGCCAATGGGAGTGATCATAAAACGACTTTAATATTCTCATAACACAAGCATCTACAAGACCGGCTGATAATGTCTTTGAAAGTTCTCGGGGCATTTGGAACTTACTTCTTCTCTTTATTTAAAGCACTCGGGTTTGTGACTAAGTATCTAGAAAAATTAAGGTGCGACTTCAATTTGGAGTGGTAGCTAGGCTCCAATAAGATGGCGTGGATTTCATGGAAAAAAGGTGTTTTCCTCCTCTAAGTGTGGCGGGTTTGTGACTAAGTATCTAGAAAAATTAAGGTGCGACTTCAATTTGGAGTGGTAGCTAGGCTCCAATAAGATGGCGTGGATTTCATGGAAAAAAGGTGTTTTCCTCCTCTAAGTGTGGCGGTCTTGGTATTGGTTCCCTACATACCATAAACCTTGTCATGCTTACGAAGGCGAGTGTACGTGGTGTTTTCATACGGAACCTCACTCTTTATGGCACCAAATCATCATCGTGGCCCTAATATGGGTTCGGGGCTGCTACAACAACCTCTCGACAATGCTTAAGTCCTTGGCTGTCCGTTATCAGTTTACACACCTCTCTACTCAAGATTGGTTTGAACTTAAATTATGTTTAATCAAAATGCTTCGCACGTAGTGTTTATAGAGGTTTTATCTCTTGAATTATGATATAATACGTGTGCATGTCTGAGATCTATGATGGCCAGATTGTATGCTAACCGCTAAGTATATGCTTAAGGGGTAAATTTATAAATGTTTATAAATTAATTAAAAAGGGTAAAAAAATATGTGTGGAGCAAATTGAAAATACACTGTATTATTATAATAATGACCTTTAATTCCATCATCAGCTAGTGCTGAAGCAGACTTTTTAGAAACACAACAATTAAAACATTAAAAAGTGTGTGTTTTTTCATATGTGTGTATCTTTATTCAAGTTATAATTAATTATACTTTGATTAATTGTTTTCTCTTGTAAATGTTGTAGACCTTGAGCGGTACGATAAAGAAACAAACCAAATAATGAAAGAGGAACATAAAGCACTTGTAAGTGATTTGGTTAACTCTGGGCTCGTTGTAACACACCAAAAATTTAACAGTCGCGAAAGCATACAGAACTTTGAGGGTGCTACTTTGCGTAGATTGGAAATCACAACACAAGATAAACAAAGAATAGAATACATATTCCGTTTTTAATTAAATCAACACTTATAGTTTTACAAAAGATAATCATGTTTAGATAAAATTTATGCTCATTCAATACAGTGGTCTCACATAAAAATAAGTATAAATTTATTGCCACTTTTTCTTATAAGGTGCATGACCCTTGCCTTGCCAAATCCTTGCCATATCAAAACAAATTACACATCTGAGAAAAACATGCTAAAAAGTTAGCAAAAAACTGGTGAGTTCAGGTAAGTTCATAGGTTTAAATAAAAGTATCTGTAGCATATTCATAACATTCAAACACCCACAAAATGGTGATTTTGGCGGCGGTTTGTAGAGAGAGAAAGAAGAATGTGGGAACTAGAGAGAGAATGAGAGTAATGTAAGTATACTAGGTTGTGAAAGTGAGAGAAGTTCCAACCCTTCCCACACATGGGAAAGGGGTATTTATACTTATCCCACTAGATTCCCCGAGTGGGCTGTGGAGCGAGCTGGCAGAGGGTAAAGACCCAACTCACTCCACAAATATTAAACTTACTAATCTATTACTAATATTACTAATATTAAACTAATGATAATATAAGCCTACGAGCTATGTCAATGTTAAATATATGCTCGGGGTGAACGAGTCTTTAGATGAATATTTATATTCCTAACAATCTCCCCCTAAGGGATGTCACCCCGGAAATAATGTTTTGAACTCTAGCATTCTTTCTTCTAGTTGTGACTTCATAGCTCGTAGTCTTTGATTCTTCAATGTTGTAGAACTTTGTGACTTCAGTAGTGTGCATATGATGACTGTTCATTTGACTTGGATGATCTTTGAGGATTCTTTGACGTTATCATCCATCATATTTTTTCAAGTCATCTTGCGTCCTTGTCTCTTAGGGAAGTTGTGATCTTGGAGCCTTCTTTGAGATCATCAGCCTCTGTAAATCTCTGAGCTCATCCGTTGTAGTAGTATTGCCTTCATGTGATTAGTTGTGACTATTGTTCTCGCATGCTCACACTTTTCTGGATCATGATATATACCATCAGAGTTGCAGAAGCTATGTTGTAGGCCTATTAGCTATCATGATGTCTTTACTAATGAGTTGGAAGTGTGAGCATGGAGTGTGGATTGACTCGTCTCTTACTGGAATCAGGAACCACCATCACCATCATTATATGTACCTGAAATAAAACAGTTAGCAATAAAGTTGGAGAACGAATATGGCTTTGTCATTCGTTCGGTGTGGTTGGATTAACCTTCGGTTCCGTGAGGACCGACCTGTGATTAGGTAGAATCCCCTTTAAAGAAGATTCTCCTTGACAGGAATTTCCAGCTTGTTATAAAGACTCATTCAACGAACTAACATTGGACTCGTCTTACAAGCATGTTCTCATACTGGAACATCTCAAAGCAGACAGCACGGTTGAGTGAATCAGTGTATTGAATACCCACTGATTAATGAGAAATTGATTGGAAAAATCACTCGCGTGTCACTGGATAAACATTTTATGTAACACGATGAGGGTTTTATACATTGAATCACATTTCTTTCATAAATACTTTTATTTGAAAATTTTCACAATCAATGCGCTCGAAATTCAGTTGATGAGCACATTGAAGGGTTTTCAAAAAGCATTCGTCAATCCATTCCCTGGAACAAGTTTGATTCAAATGTGAATCGCCCCATTGTTTCATTCCAGTTGTCACAAGTTTGATCCATGAAGGATCTCACATGTTACCTACCAAGAGCTTGTTTGATGTTGGCTCTAGAAGGATTTCCATCTTCATTGTGAATACTTTACGTATCACTCGGATGTTCTGGCAATACCGCAAGGATAATGCGTAGGACTCTTAACATATATTTCCTTGCTTTCCACATTGTGTGAAACAACAAGCATATTAGAAGTGTGTCCTAATGAGATTTATTGATGATCTCTGGGCTCTAGACTCAATTGTGCATTTTGATTTAGTGATCGGAGGCTGGAGAGGACTGCCACCTTTTCAATATCATCTAACTCGGAGTGAGAAAGATGATAGCCATGCATTGATCTCCGTGACAGATGAAACAAGAATCCTTTGAGGGACCTTGAGTGGCTAGGGAGGGTTGTGCAGCGTATCACTGGGTCCATGATTCTTTGTCTTCAATGCCAGCAATCAACTACGTGATTCTGGCAGTATATTGACCCGGTTTCTGCCTAAGATGTAAGGAGGGCTTCTTTCTTTTCACCCTTTATCTTTACATTTCTTTTTCATTCTTCAACCCCTTCAGCGCTTACCGAGACTTCATTACTAGCACCTTGTTGGGTTTGTTCCAGTACTAGCTCCATCTCAGTCGGCACTCTTCCCTTATTCACTTTTTTTTTTTTTTTTTTTTTTTTTTTTTTATTCATACCTAAGGACTTCTACACTAACTAGTGGATTGTCCCCGGGTAGATCCCTCCGATTTTGGCGGGATTTAGGGAAAGCATACCTAACCTTACCATCCTTATAACTCCAGTACGTTAAATAAAGTGGTCGGTCTTTGTTGTTCTTCCACAATTGCCATCATAAATCATCCGCTCCCCCTCAATATTTGCCTCGATATACGAAAATGTTTAGCACATACAGGGAGAGCCTACGCTTGAGTTCCAAAAGATCACATTTTATCAGAATTTTCATATTTAAATCACATTCTCTCCCCCGATCAAAAATTTCAAACCACTTGAGATTTGTGATCCCAATTGATTTAAATAAGTTAGAAATTTTGGGAGAAAATGTGGTCATGTTTTAATATATTCTGATTATGGAGCATACTATGCTCCCCCTTAAATCGCAAGAGAGTGTCATTGCTGATGTTGCACAAAGCTTGCAAGGTGTCAGAAATTTGAACAAATACTCTCCCCCTCAATTAATGACCCGTTTTCTATTTAAAGAGCTGTAGTCATTCAATTGAGCATCGAGTATTTGTGAAAATTTAATTCAATTTACCACCTTGTGTAACATCAAAACTCTCTTGAAGAATAATAGAAGATAAAGAGTCTGAAGTATAGAAGACTTCTCTTCTAATACACGAAATGATGCACTAAAACGTACATCAAATTGGGGAAACATGGATATAAAGTAATCCATGCCCAGGTGAACATCACCCGGTTGGAGGAACAGCTGTCTTTTTGGCGACATGCTTTCCCCATTGTACAGCGCGGGTTGCAGTATGAAGTAACTGCAAGCCATTTAGACATGTTTTAACCGATTAGTGTAACTTCTGCTCGAGCTTCATTTAAAGACCCGTGTCGTTATTGAATGAAATTTCTAGGTCCGTAAATGTTATCGATAAACAGAAGACATGCCTAGAACATCTATTTTTGGTATTTTCTGATTTTTCGATTTTTAGGGTTTTTATAGGTTTTATATTTTTCTATTTTCTTTTTGTTTTTAAGATATATACAAATATATACAAGGATATGAGAAGACAATCCTTTACTCCTCCTTTTCTTCTTGAAGACACTTGAGGGTTTCAGGTGTCAAGCTCTTCATTCCAAGACGTGGGAGAATAAACTGAAACCTTTCTCTCGGAAGTGCCTTGGTGAAGATGTCTGCTAACTGAAACTCCGTCCTTACGAAGTATAGCTCCACTATCCCTTTCTCAACCTGTTCCCTTATGAAGTGATGCCTGATGTCGATGTGTTTCGACCGGGAGTGTTGGACATTGTTACAGCAAAGAGCGATAGCGCTTTTGTTGTCACAATATAGAGGAATTTTGTTGTATGAGAATCCATAGTCTGAAAGTTGTGATCTCATCCATAGGATTTGTGCACAGCAAGTAGACATAGCAATGTACTCAGCCTCTGTAGAAGATATGAATGTACTCATTTGCTTCTTAGAAGACCAACCAACCAACTTTTCCCCTAAAAACTGAGCTCCCCCCGAAGTACTTCGACGAGTGTCTTGACACCCCGCATGATCAGCATCTGCATAAGCCGTCAACTCCATTGCTGTGTCCTTAGGATACCAGAGACCCATATGCAATGTGCCATGAAGATATCTGAAGACCCTTTTTACCGCTTCCAAATGCTTTTTGGTGGGCTTGGATTGATACCAAGCACACATACATTCGGCGAACAGAAGATCTGGTCTACTAGCAGTGATGTACATCAAGGATCCAATCATGCTTCTAAACTTTGTTTGGTCAACTGGAATCCCCGAAAGATCTTCATCTGGCTTTGATCTTTCAACCATGGGAGTGTCAACAGGCTCACTTGAATCGAATCCAAACTTCTTCAAGATCTCATTTGCATATTTGGATTGATTAATGAAAATGCCTCCGGGACTTTGAGAGACTTGTAATCCTAAGAAGAACGACATTTGTCCCATCATCGACATTTGGAACTTAGAACTCATCTCCTTTGAAAATCTATCACATTTACTAGGTTCAGAAGAAGCAAAAATAATATCATCTACATAAATCTGAACATGAAGTAGATGTTTGCCCGACTTCCTGGTGAATAATGTGGGATCAACAACACCCTTGGAGAACCCATTTGCTAGAAGGAACTTGGACAATGTATCATACCATACCCTAGGTGCCTGCTTCAAGCCATAAAGAGCCTTCTTCAAGCGGTAGACATGAGTAGGGTGATCAGCGTCCACAAATCCTTCTGGTTGGCTCACATAGACTTCTTCCTTTAAGTCACCATTCAAGAAGGCTGTCTTGACATCCATCTGGTAGACTATCATATTTTGACTAGCAGCATTGGCAAGGAATATTCTAATGGCTTCAATTCTAGCAACTGGAGCAAACGATTCTTCAAAATCTATGACCTCTTCTTGTCTATACCCTTTTGCAACTAACCGTGCCTTGTTCTTCAAAACATCACCATGCTCATCTAGCTTCACCTTGAAGATCCACTTTAGAGCAATAATCATTGCACACTCTGGAGGAGGCACCAATTCCCATACTTCAAGTCGATCAAATTCATGGATTTCATCTTGCATAGCATTGAACCAGCAATCTTTAGTCATTGCTTCTTTGGCGTCTTTTGGTTCGACTTTGGACAGTACGGAATTGAAGAAGCACCACAGTGCATCAGTGGCAAGTTGTTTACGTGTGGATACCGGACGAGAAGGATTGCCTATGATGTTGTCAATTGGATGATCATTGGTCCATTTTCTGAGATGATCGTGAGGTTGTGGGTTTTGAACTGATGTTGTCGTGTTGTGTTCTTCGAAAGATGATGTATCAGATGAAGATTCAGGAGCAAATATGTTTTCAAAAGGAACATCATCCATAGGAGCAAAAGGATTAACTTCAAAAGAATGGTTATCTGCAGATCCTTGCTGCACCGGAGAGGATTGAATATTTGATGATGAAGGCGATTGACTGACAGCTGGTGCATCGAGACTGACTGAGACTGATACTAATGGGCCTTCTGAGCCTTGTGGAACTTGAGCATCAGCAACAGGAAGTACAGTTGGAGCATTCAAGGTAGTATCATTAGTCGGTGGCTCAAAATATTCATCAAACATAGGATCAAATAACTTTTTCAACTCCTCACTAGTTGGTGGCACGTAAGTATCTGCAGGCGTGGGATTCTGTACAAGCCCTGAACTAATTGGTCCAGGTGTCAAAAGTTTAAGATCGGGTCCAGAACTGGTTTGTCCTGGAGCAGGTTGCTCACTAAGCTCGTCGAATGTAACATGAATGGTTTCCATGATTTGTCGGGTTCTTTTGTTGTAGATTCTGTATCCCTTGCGATCTGGTGCGTATCCAACAAAAATACCTACGTCTGCTTTAGCTCTTAATTTTCCTAGATCTTGACTGTCATTAGTCGGATAGCAAAGTGCTCCAAACACACGAAGAAAGGAAAGATCTGGCTTTTTTTTTTTATGAATTAGCTCATAGGGAGTCTTGTCATGAATAGGATGAGTCAGGGATCGGTTTTGGGTGTAACATGCTGTTGCAATAGCTTCTGCCCAGAGAAACATCGGTGCCTTTGAAAATATAAGCATGGTTCTCGCAGCTTCCACCAGAGTACGGTTCCTTTGTTCAACCACTCCGTTCTGCTGAGGAGTGCGTGGAACACTTTTCTAGTGTGTTATGCCAATACTTTCATAGAAATTACTGAGTTGATGGTTAACAAACTCAGTTCCAATGTCAGTGCGGATGATTCTGACAGTTTTGTTGAGCCTTACGTGCAGCTGTTTTATCAGTTTGATGATAACCTCTGGAGTTTCATCCTTGGTTCTCAAAAACTTTACCCATGTAAACCGAGAGTAATCATCTACTATCACAAGAACATATTTCCTCCCATTTATGGTTTGTACTCTCATTGGACCACACAGATCCATGTGAAGGGTGTGAAGAACTTCCAAGTTGGTGTTGACGGTTTTGGGTTTGTTGGTTTGTTTCTTGCTTTTGCCTAGTTGACATGCGGAGCAGAGATGATCTTTCTCAAATTTTAATCTGGGCATGCCTCGAACAAGATCTTTACGGGAAAGATTATTTATGGTACCGAAGTTTAGGTGGTTCAAACGACGATGCCACAGCCATGATTTTGTCTTAGAGGCTTTTGAAAGCAAGCAGATAGGAGAGGACCTCATCATTTC
>CP139505.1:99407222-99424996 GCA_021014915.2 Artemisia tridentata subsp. tridentata
ACGAGATTGGGTTGAAAAGACTCGTAAGAACTAATTTAACTAATCGACTTTTTCTTACATTTGATCACAAAAGAGCTAGCGTAGTGGGATGAGATTTGGCCGAAAGGACTCACCTATGAAATTAGTAGAAACATGGATTTTCTTGATATGACCCATTGACTAGAAGTCCTTGTGAAAATTGATATGTGCATTCTAAGTTTCACCCAAACATGTTCTACATTCTATCACGATTAGTCATGGTTCCTAAACAAGTATTTCTTTATTTAATTGTTTGTTTGATTGAGTTGAATTGAAACCATTGTTTGAATCGCTTCTAGTACTTTTGATCGTGACAATTTTAAGTACTATTCTTTTGCTACTATTAAAAATTACTAAAACCAAAACTATTAGTCCCTTGGGACGAACCTTATTTACCATCAACAATACTACAATCGAACGAGTATACTTGCTCGTATGTGTTTCTTAGAAAAACGGTAATAAGGCAATTAAAAAATTTAAAATTTGAGTGAAATTGGGATATAATATAAAAACCCTCTAGGAACGCACATCAGTAGTTGTGAAGCCGTTGTGAAGTAGTTGTGAAGCCGTTGTGAAGAAGCCGTTGTGAAGAAGTCGTGAAGAAGTCTTGAAGAAGTTCTGAGATTGGTTCTAGCTACGATTAGAACTCGACATTTAGCTTTGTGTCATAAAATTGGTGTAAGCGAAAGTTGTGTAAGGTTTTCTCCGCCATAAGGGAGCTTGTTGACATAGTGAAGAAAACTCTCGAGTTAGGTGCTCGAGAAGTGGAGTAGGGAAAGGAAGGTGTCCTTGTAGCCGAACAACTATAAATCCTTTGTCTCGCGGTTCGATCTTTCCATCTCTATCTTTCATTTCATTTCATTACTTTACTTGCATTGTTAATTTAGATTTACTTATATTTGTTCATATTGTTCAAGAGTTGAGTTCACATAAATTCGAATCTAAGTCTTTAAAAGTAAACAAAGTTTTTATAATAAAATTAAAAAGACGTAAAACTATTCAACCCCCCTTCTAGTTTTCCACAATTGGTACCAGAGCCACGTCAAACAAGATTTTTAAAATAAATTGTATTTTAAAACTTGAAACGATCTATGGAATCCGAAAAATATTTAGAAGGGCAATCTATGCAAAGACCACCACTATTCGAGAGTGATGGTTTTCTTTATTGGAAAAATAGATTCGAAACTTATGTGAAATCAAAAGATCTTGATATTTGGCATGTTATTACCTATGGTGATTTTCCCCCTATTCAAAATAATCCTTTAACTAAAATTGATGAAATTGTACCTTTTGAAAAACAAAATAATGATTTGAAAAAGAAACTAGCAAAAAATAATGAGGCTAAAATGGTAATTTATAATGCATTACCACGCAAAGAATATGAATGAATTTTTATGTGTCAAACAGCAAAAGAAATTTGGGATTCTTTATTAATCACTCACCAAGGTAATAGTCAAGTTAAAGACAACAAAATAGATCTTCTTGTTCAATAATATGAACAATTTACAATTCCTGGAGAGGAATCTATTGATAATGCATTTGCTAAATTTAACACTATTATCACAAGTTTAAAAGCACTTGATGAGACTTTTTCTAGCAAAAATTGTGTAAGGAAATTTCTTAGGGCATTACATCCAAAATGGAGCGCGAAGGTCACGGCTATTGAAGAATCGAAGAACTTGATGACATTATCGCTTGATGAACTTATCGGCAACTTGAAGGTCCATGAAGAAATTATAAAGAGAGACTCGGAAACGGTCAAGAGCAAGAAAGATCAAATCAAATCTCTTGCGCTAAAAGCCAAAAAGGAACTTAGTGATGATGACGATTCAAGTGACTATAGTGAAGACGAAGAATATGCAATGGCCATAAGAGAGTTCAAGAAATTTTTCAAGAAACGAGGAAGATTCACAAGACAACCACGAGATGAAAGAAGATCGCTTCAAAGAAATAGGAATGATAACTACGGGAAAAGAAAGTGCTTTAGGTGTGGAAGTCCAAACCATCTCATTGGCTAATGTCCAAAGCCACCGGGTTATGATTACCAAAGCGCCTTTGTTAGTGGAGCATGGAGTGATAGCGACAAAGACGAAGCGGACAAAGCGAACGACGAAAAATGTCTTGTAGCTCAAGCTACCGATGAAATATGTCTAGGAATAAATTTGGAGCCCGACGAATGGATTAAGGATAGTGGATGCTCGAAGCACATGATGGGGAATCGCAAGCTATTTTCCTCCTACAAGGCATACAACGGAGGTAATGTTATTTTCGGTAGTGACTTGCGTGGAAAAATCATTGGCAAAGGTACGATTTCTCAAGACTCCCTAACTATTGAAAATGTTGAGCATGTAGATAATTTAACATACAGCTTGCTTAGTATAGGACAAATATGCGATAATAAGTGTAGAGTTACCTTTACCAATAAAGATAGCGAAATAGTTAAGGACGGAAAGGTCATAGGTAGAGGAATTAGAAAAGGTGGCGTATATGTCATGAAACTAGGAAATAAACCGGAAGATAAAATATGTCTAGCAACCTTAGATGAAAACTCTACATTGTGGCATAGGAGATTAGGTCACGCAAATATGCAACAAATACAATCCCTAGCCTCTAAGGAATTAGTTAGAAATTTGCCAAACCTAAGATATGATCAACATTTTTGCGATGCTTGTAAAATTGGAAAACAAGCACATGTTAGTCACAAAGCTAAGAATATAGTCTCCACTACTAGATGCCTAGAATTATTACACATGGACCTTTTTGGTCCATCCGCTGTGCAGAGTTACGGAGGTAACCGTTATACCTTAGTAATTGTAGACGACTATTCACGATACACGTGGACTAGATTTTTAAGTGATAAAACCGAAGCCTTTAATAAGTTTGAAATATTTAGTAGAATGATTCAAAACAAATTAGGATGTTCTATATTATCAATTAGGACGGACCATGGTCGGGAATTTGATAACGAAGTGCTGTTCGGAAAATATTGTGATTTAAATGGAATATGATACAATTTCTCCTCTCCTCGCACTCCACAATCAAATGGAGTAGTAGAAAGAAAGAATCGTTCCTTACAAGAAATGAGTAGAACAATGCTAAATGAAAAATCTATCCCACAAAAATTTTGGTGTCACGCCGTAGATACATCAACATATATAATAAATAGGGTCTCAATTAGGCGAATTTTAGGAAAAACTCCATATGAGTTATTAAGAGGTAGAAAACCTAATCTAAATTACTTTAGGGTATTCGGTAGCAAATGTTTTGTTCTCAATACAAAGGATTACCTTACTAAGTTTGATCCTAAGTCGTACGAAGTATCTTTCTAGGGTATTCGCAAAATAGTAAAGCTTATATAATACTTAATAAACACACTATGAAAGTAGAAGAGTCATTAAATGTAACATTTGATGAAACTCCACCACCACCTAAAACATTGCCTCTAGAAAACGATGACCTAGTTGAAGAAGAAGCTATTGAGGTTAGTAAAATTAAACCCTTAGGTGATGATAATGAAAATATAACACTAGGAGAAAACGAAATAGTAAATGTTAAGGAATCTAAATCACACCCACTAGATAATATAATAGAAAGCCTAAATCAAAGAGCTCTTAGATCACAAGCTCAGGATAAAAATAACTTCTTTTGTTTTCTATCAACAATAGAGCCAAAAAATATAAAAGAGGCTTTAAAAGATGAAAGTTGGGTTATTGCTATGCAAGAAGAACTAAATCAATTTAAGACAAATGACGTTTGGGAACTAGTCCCAAATCCCATGAACATGACCATCATAGGAACTAAATGGGTATATAGAAATAAGTTGGATGAAAATGGAATAGTTACTAGGAACAAAGCTAGGTTAGTTGCCCAAGGTTATAATAAACAAGAAGGAATTGATTATGACGAAACTTATGCCCCCGTAGCTAGATTAGAATCTATAAGAATACTCCTTGCCTATGCATGCGCCCTAGACTTTAAGTTATTTCAAATGGATGTGAAAAGTGCATTCCTTAACGGTTTTATCAATGAGGAGGTATACGTGGCACAACCTCCAGGATTCATTGACTTCGCAAAACCTAATTATGTTTATAAACTCAAGAAAGCTTTATATGGACTCAAACAAGCTCCTAAGGCTTGGTATGATCGATTAAAAGCTTTTCTTATTAAACATGATTATTCCATGAGAATGGTAGATAACACTCTTTTCACGAAAAAGAAAAGCCCAAATCTCATTGTTTTCCAAATATATGTCGACGACATCATATTTGGATCGACTTGTCAGGATATGTGTGATGAATTCGCCAAAATCATGCATGATGAGTTTGAGATGAGTATGATGGGTGAACTAAATTTCTTTCTAGGATTACAGATAAAACAATTAGAAGATGGAATATTTTTTAATCAATCTAAGTACATTAAGGAGATGCTTAAGAAATTTTGATTAGAAAACTCTAAGCCTATGAAAACACCGATGTCTACGGAAGTAAAACTCACAAGAGATGAAGAAGGTGAGTCCGTAGAAAACACTAAGTATAGACGGATGATAGGTAGTTTACTATACTTAACGGCAAGTAGACCGGATAACATGTTTAGTGTCTGCCTTTGTGCTCGCTTTCAAGAGGATCCCAAAAACTCTCACCTGGAAGCGGTTAAGCGTATCTTCCGATACATTAAAGGCACTATACACTTAGGATTATGGTATCCTAAGGGATCCGGCATAGAAACCATTGTCTATGCTGATTCGGATCATGCGAGAGACTACGTGGATAGAAAGAGTACTTAGCAGTATTTGCACGTTCATGGGATGTTGCCTAACATCTTGATTTTCGAAGAAGCAAACCGCTCTTGCTATTTCTACTACAGAAGCCAAATACGTAAGCGCTGGAAAGGCATGTCAACAAGCACTATGGATGAAACAAGCTCTCGTAAATTATGGCATTAGGTTAGATAATGTCCCAATTATGTGTGATAACAAAGGTGCTATAGATTTAAGTAAGAATCTCGTTCAACACTCTAGGACTAAACATATAGAAATACGTCACCACTTCCTTCGAGATAACGTTCAAAAAGGAAACATATCTATAGAAAAGGTTGCATCGGAAGATAACATAGCGGACATATTCACTAAACCCCTTAAGCGCGAACTCTTTAACAACTTACGTTTAGGCCTAGGAATGATGGAACAAATTGACTGAATTTTCTGTATGTTTGGTACATTGTTAATCGTCAGATGGGCGGCCCCCTTAATGTTATAAAAGCGGCCCCCTTAATTATTAAGGGGACCGGGCTCTCATTAAGGGGACCGGCCATCTGTCTGACAATTTTTTTTTCTCTTCTTCTTCCCTCCTCTCATCTGTGTCTAGGAATCTGTTTTGCACAAAATTAAAGATTGGGAAACATTTTTCTTTTGCATAAACATATTTATATAAAACCCAATCTGTTTTATTCAAATCATTCTCACATCTAGGAAAACACATGAAAACCATTTTCCTTGCATTGTTGAATAATACTAAAAACATTTTTCTTTCATGCATAAAGTCTCACATGAATTGTCAAAATATATAACCTAATATATATCTTTGATATTCATAAATTGAGCAAACTCAAATCAAGGAGACTTTGGATTGTTTCTTAGGAAATTTTTGCATTTAGGAGTTGAAACAATCACATCTCCACATTTGTTGCATATAGGCACACACTAGAACAAAATTGCTAATCACATATCTACATTTGTTCCATCACCAATTCCTTGTTAGTTTCTATTGCCTTTGTTCTATTATCCTTGCCTTATATGATTACTCATTTTAATATTCTTGATTGCTAGATAGAATTTCTTGCTTACTTATTTGTTTAATTAATATGTCTTGCATGCATAATTATTAATATATTACTTACTTTCTTGCCTCAAAGAGTTGGACTTGCCTAAAACCAAAAACTCAAAACATAGCCCTCCTTACCTATTCCTGCAGAAAAACCCATTTCTGGAACTCTGAATACCATCAGAGGGGCGGCCCCCTTAATTATTAAGGGGACCGGCCATCTGATGGTCGGGGTTCACAGAATCTTTTTCTGCTTTTTAGCCCATTTCATCCTACCTTCCCTAAATTCACAAACATATTTTGTCCTAATCACCCCAACAATTTTATCCATCCTTAATCACATCAATCCTCCACTATAAATAACCCCATTCCTCACCATCTTCACTCATCTCATCATGTCTTCCCCCATCAAACCAAAACCAAAAACCTCAAGGTTAGCAAGGATGACCGTAAAACCCGCGTGAAAAAGAAAAACTAAGGTGCTGTTTGTTTTTATGTAAAAAGTCTGAATACCTCTGATATCTGATTCGGTCAGAGGTATTCAGACATCAGACTGTTTGTTTTTTTTTTTCAGATTCAGAGATTTTCACCTCTGAAAAACCTCTAATTCGGTCAGATATTTGCAACCGTCTGAATTACATCTGAAAAAAGAAAAGCTTTCGTCAAACACGGCCACCACCTATCTCCACCGCCACCCAGCAGCTATCACCCTTCTTGAGATTAAAACCATGTTCGATCTTATTATTTTTCAACATACTTTCGTCGTCAACCACCACCCATCTTCGCCAGCAAGGGAGATGAGGAGGTAACAAGATGAGGAGATGAACACTAAATCAACCACGAAACAACTCCTATTCGTGACCTTAAAACAACCCCCACGACCACTAGACCTTCTTGTTTCTTGAATCAAAACAACACCCACGACCACTGATGAGTGTCTAAATACTCATCATTTTATTCCCATTTAGACTGTTAAAATAGCCAAAAACACTTTGAAATGTCACATAATACTATAAATATCATTGGAATGTGTTTTTATGTGATTCAGATACAAAAGGATTGAAAACAGGTGAAAAACATACAAAGTTCACATAATTTACAGTTTCAGTCCCTGAAGTTTCATAAATTGGCAAAATTAGTCCCTGAAGGTTTAAAATGAAAGAAAAGTCAACATCAGTCCTTGGGAAATCAAACATGTTCACTATTAGTCCCTGGATGAAAGTTTTCTAAAATTGGCAAATTTTACCCCTCAAGTTTCAAAATTGGCAAAATTAGTCCTCGGGTTTTAAAAATTGGAAATTATCAAATGTGACCCTTGTGCTATTCATAATTGGCAAAATAGACCCTTTTGATAACTTTGGTGAAATTACAGTTTCAACCCTTCAAGAATTCAGAAATTACAATTTTGGTCCTTGGGTTTAAATTTCTACAAACCAAACCGGACCCTTATATATACAAACCCAACACCCATCAATAAAACCCAACCCAATAACTAAACCCAGTTATCACCCAGCCCAATCTAAAATATACCCAACCCGATCCACCCCTGAGTTAACCAAAAAGTTTGACCCAAAGTCAAACTTCCCTTCTTCCCTATACCACTATCCCCGCCAAAACCACAAAACCAAAACCACCCTCCACATCTCTGTTTTTCTTGCCACCTCCACCCCCCAGCTGTCTACCCACTCCCCTCCACCTCCACAACCTCCCAAATTTCCTTAATTGCTCAAAAATCACTCCATGCCTGCTTTTAGACTTTTGGCGCCAAAAAGTGGAATTAAACGGTTGAGATGGATTTAACCCAATCCAATGGGTGGGAAATAATGAGAAGTCGACAAGGAAGCTATTGGGATGATTATTTAAGAAGAAAGAAGACTCAGAGAAGAGGTGTCACTAGTTTTTAGACCCTTCGTAGTGTAAAATTTACTTACTGCTTAAATCTTAGTTTAAATTTCAGTTGGATTCTCATTTCAAGTTTATTGTCAAAGTTATTGTTCTTATTTACTTCTGTTCTGTACTGATTCTACCAAGTTAATGAAATTCAAGTTTTCAAGTCTCTTGTTAAATTCGAATCTAGTTAAAGTGTTAATCAAAAAGCTTATTTACTGTTTGAATAAGCTCATACAAGCTTAATATAGCTTGGTGTGGGCCTGTTCTAGTTCAATTAGTTCTATTCCACCAAAACAAGAAAAATCAACAAAAGTCAACAATAAGCCATAATAAGCAGTTGTGTTGGAATAAGCTATTCTGGAAGCTTAAATTGGGGTTATAGCTTGGATTTGACAAGCTGGGCTTATCTCTAATTCAGTTTTCTTTGTTTCATCTCCCACACAGTTGTAAGCATTTCTTAGGTTCTTGCATCATTTTCCATAGTACTGTTACTTAGCTTATTTATAGCTTATTATAATCATTTTATGCTTATTAGTAGTTTTTGATTATACTTCATCTATTCTATCAGACTTATATAGCTTTTGTTTCATTTTTGCTTTAAAACCTTTAAAAAGCCAAAAATAGCTTAAATATAGAAACTGCTTATTAAGTGCTTATTTCCAGTTTAATAATCACTCATTAGTATATAATTTAGTTAGTTAAACTCATTTCAGTCAAAACCTTAGCTTAAATCAGCTTGTTTCAGTTTTAAAACCAAAACAGTCCCACATAAGGAGTGTTTGGTTTAAGACCTTGCCATGGGTCAAATGGGTCATTAGGGGTTTTCACTGTACATTTACCATAAGCTCACATTTAATCTTGCTTAAAATAGTCAATATAAGTTGTTTCTAGGTTCCATTCAGTCAATTCAATAGGGAAACTAGTTTTGAGTAGCCTGTGGGAATTTAAGACAATAAAAAGTCATAATAAGCCAAATATAAGCAGAAGCTTATTTGGCCCTTTTTTTCTTTTCATTTCTGAGGTCCCTTAAGTCCATATAGAGTATTTCCAAGAGTTGGATTAGGATCATTTGATTTTGTGCTCATCTGCACAGGTCTGCACACAGCAGACCCTCACCATATGTGCAGACTGCATAGTTTTTAAATCCCCTTTTTAGTGCTTATTAGTGTTAAGCTTGGCCTGAATCTTTTGTTTATCAGTAGTGTGGTAGGTGTTCTTTATGTATTCCATAAGTCAGACCTCAGCTTAGCTTATTAAACCTTAAAAACAAGCTCAAAACTTGCCTGTTCAAGCCAAGTATGTACTGAGCCATCAGTACAAACTTGCCCAAACTAGCAACTTCCTCAGCTTATTTTTAAGCCATAAATAAGCTCCCCTAGTTCTGATCTTGGGTTTTTAAGGACCTAGCAAACTTGCCTAGGTGGACTGGATATGCCCTGTGCATATCAGCAGACCCCTAAGCCCTTTTTGCTTATTTTGTGCTTATCAGCTTATTTCCAGAGCTTTTTCTGATTCCTTATTGCTTATCATGTTAGTTTAGTCATAATTCAGCTTTTTCCAGTTTCCCATAAGCCCTTATCAGCTAGTTAGCTTATTTTGAGCCAAAAGCTCATTATAAGCTTAAAATTGCTTATCTAGCTTATCTCATAGTTTTTCCTGGTCTCTTTAGCTAATTTATACTCATCTCAGTCTATTTAACTTATTTTAATTCAGTGTTAGCTTATTTAAACAGCTTATAGCTTATTTGTTAAAAACTAGTTCTAAAATCTTAAAAATCCTAACTGTTGAGCTTTACAGCTTATTTGTAGCTTATTTAGAGTGTTTAAAAATAAGTTCCTTTACAAAAGTTTAGTATTTATAGCTTATTAATAGTTTTGTAAAAGAAAATTCAAGAAAACCAAATCATAAAAAAAATGATAGCTTCTATTTAAGCCATTTGGCTTATTTTTCTGCTTTTTCATTAAGCACTTTTCATTTTTATATTTTTTTTAGGTTCCTGTACTTATTTAATATTTATAGAAAAAGTTTCAGATTTTTCTTTGTTTATTTAGTATTTTATTATAATTTAAAATAGTTTAAATAATTATTAAATAATAATTAATTAATAATTAAATAGATAAAAAGTGTAATAAATATATTTTTGGTTTTAAAATAAGTTTTATAATATTTTAGATTTTTCTAAGTCATAATTTCACTTTTCTAGCTTTATTTCATATATTCTTATATTTTAGGGTATTATTAAATAGTTAAAAATAGTTTTTAATTAATAATAATTAAATAAATAGTCATAAAAATAATTTTAATTTTCTAATAATTTTCTTTTTTTATTAGGATTCTAAAAATATAATTTTCACATCCGTGGGATTTATATTGGACAGAATTCACGTTTTATTTTGTACGTTTACGTAAATTTAAATTAAACGTACGCGTTTTTAGATTTTAGACGTTTCTAAGTATTTTGCTTTCACGTACTTGTTTTTATAGCTTTTTTAAGCTATTTCCTTTTATATTTCCTTAGTTTAATCACTCACAACCTTTTCCTGTTCAATTTTACCCGATCACAGATTCGTTTTATTACAGATTTCCACCTCGTTGGGACTTAACGACCCGGGAATACACTAAACTCCTTTGGTAAATTGTATTGTGTCCTTAAGCTGTTTGACTCTTGTTGACCATTTACTTGGTCAATATTAGGTGACCGTTTGAGGCCGATCAAATTTTGGCGCCGTTGCCGAGGAGGTGTGCTGCGTAAAAACGAATTTGAAGTATCAGTGATTGTTGAATATACACCCATTGTATATTTACCATCTTTGTTCATATTTCCTTATTTTCATATAAAACCAAAATAATCGTGAAGTTAATTCGTTTGACTAAACGATTGCCAAAAACATTTTTTATTCAAGTTTTCAACGAACACAAAAAACCCAAAAATATTCATCTTTACCCTCTCACCCTTTTTGATTCTTTATCCCTTTACCCTCTATCCATTTGATTCTAAACTTCTTATACCTTTCTTCTATGGCGTCTCTCGGCTACAAATGTTTTGATTGTAAAAGCCCGTTGATTGACAGCCTTCATTGTTCTAAGTGTAAGTGTGAGCGGTGTGGAAATCATGCACCAAAAGGATCCTGTTATTGGTGTAAAGTAGCCCTCAACAGGGAGCTTAATTCCATCAATGATTCTCAAAGTCCTTCCGACTACCCTTCACAGCCCGAGATACATGCTATTAATGGCAAACCGTCAAGAATTGATCCAGACCTTTCACGATTTACGGTTCAAAGTTTGTCAAGCAAACGTACAGAGCTTAGAGCGGTGACTAAAATGAACGACTTGCCTAATCTTCACGTTTATCAAGAACAAGAACCAGAGACCATAACGGAAGTGGTGGAAATTCCTAGCTCTCAGAGCACACCACTTGTCCCACCTCCGGATTTTATTGCTTGTTTCGGTTGTGGTGAGTCGCTTTTTGGTTTGCCATGTCATTGGTGTACATGTGAACAATGTGGTAATGATATTCGAGACGGAAGTTGTTTGTTTTGTGGTTCGAGGAATTCATTTGCTTATGATCCTAATCCGAACTCATTCAACGACTCTTCAAAATTTTCCAACTACCCATCACATTCATACGAGCAAGAATCATGTTATCCAAATTTCAATGATGCATCGTATCAAAATACACCAAACTTTTCTTGTGAGTATTGTGGAGGTCCACACTTCAGTTCCGATTGTCAAACAAGGAATCCAATTCCTTGTTACAATAATGACTATTCGTGTCAACACCAACCTCCACCGTACCAAATGTTTCAAGCAACTCCTCAACAAACTGAACAAGATTTTTTTCTAAAGACTCTAGAGTCATTAAAAGAAATGAATGAGGAGTTGGCTAATATACCGTTTCATAATGCACCAAGTTCTTCTTGTGCATGTTGTGGGGGTCCTCATGATGATAATCAATGTCAACCTTCCGGTTTTGACACATCCACACCCCCACAATTTCCACTCATTCCATATTCTCGTGGGGAAGCTATGGCAGAATCATTTGCCATAGACAATCCTCATGAAAAAAGCATGGAAGAATTACTGGCTGAGCAAAGAGCAGCTAAAACAAGGGCCAATCTTCGCAATGCTGCTCTATTTGATGACGATGATGACAGTGATGATGAAGATATCTTTGATGATGATTCATCAAGTTCATCAGTTGAGACTCCTTCCATGAATTTTCAAGGAGAAATGAGCATGATGGAATTACTAGCAGAAGAACAAATGGAATTTGTAAAACCCTTGTATGCTAGCACTTCTCAACTCCCTGAGTCTGCTGTTATCACACCCAAGGTTCACACTAACTCTCTAAACATGGGGGATGAGCATCTTAACACTGTTCCTGAAAAGGAATCGGACAAAGTAATAAAGTCTAGTGTTGAGAACCTTGTCCCAATCCCAAGTGAGTCACCGGGAATTCTTGATCATATGTGTGATATCCCTCCTCCTCTTGATTTTTCAAAAGATCATGTTGAGATGTTCTCCGATTCCACTAATGATGATTCTTTATCATGTGGAGACATCATTTATATGGAGGAATTTCCTTCTGAGCCAGTCAGCTTAGAAGAAGAGAATGATGAAGAAATTGACACTGAAATCAAAGATGAAGCTCTTCGAGCAACATTATTGAATGTCAGTCTTCTCATTTCTAAAATCGAGGCTTTCAAAGAAAAACCCATTTCATCTCCTATCCCCATAAAGGATAGTAACATTTTTTCCGATGATTCTATTCCGGAAATGGAAGCCTTTTGTTTTGATCAGATGGGAGAGAAAATTAGTGGCAATACCACTTCTCATTCTCATAATTCTCTCCCCGATTATGAATCATTTACATTTGAGGAGTTCGCTGATGAACTCACTCACATCAAATCCGAATATGATTCATTCACCTTTGAGGAGTTCTCCAGTGAACTCACTCATATCATATCTCCGCCGGAGTATGATAACTTTTACTTTGATCTAGACAAAAATGATCTTTGTGTTCCGGAGGGAGATGTTCTCAACACTGAGAATTTGATTAATATCAAAATTCCATCCCTCCCACCCAGAATATGTCTTGATCAGCCGAGCTTAAATGATGAGATTCATGATGTGGAAATCATGAATTCTCCTTCTAATGATGATGAGTTAGTCATGATTTTTATCATGACTTTCTTTCTTTTCTTCACCTACACGGTGACTTCTCCTGTTCTTCACTCCTTCGGGAATGAAGACACTATCTTTGACCCCGGCATTTTCATTTATCATTTGTGAGCCGGGTCTGTGTATATCTCATCGGTGTGGAACTTTCACGTACTTCAATATTTATCCAAACATCTTGAATGAAAGTCCGATGGAGATTGTCGCTTCCACTTGCTTCCCCATGAACCAATGAATGCGGGGTCGAGTCAAGCTAGTGACTCGGTGAACAAAAACATTAGCACAACATGGGTTTTCACCCATGTCTCTGACTTCTTTCTCTTTTCTAACACCCAAGTGTGGGGGAGATGCCCCACATATTGTATATATGTACATTTCAAGAAAAAAAAAGTGTATATATAAAATAATGGCTATTAGTATTACCCTTTTCACGTTCTAAGTGTTGGTTTAACAACCGGTACTTTGAATATTGAGGGCAATATTCAGTTCTAAGTGTGGGGGGGAATTCTAGCGAATTTGATCATATGTACCATCTAGTACCCCCATTTTGGCCAAAATTTTAAAATTTTTTCTCACTTAGAACGCAATAAATGGTTATCAGTCCGCCATGTCTAACCCACATAAGGATTGGCTAATCCGAGAGCAAACGGCTCTTGGTAAAGATATCTCAAATCCGTTTATGGCTGACAATTTGCCAAAAATTGTATGGTATTCAACTCACCATATCTTTATAAGTGAAGAGTTGGCTAGCCCGCAAGGTTATGGCTTGTGGTAAAGGCATTGGAAAACCATGATTGGTACTCAGCTCACCAAAGATAATAACTGTATTTTATCTAAGAGTTGGCTAGTCCAGAAGCAAACGGCTTCTGGTAAAGACAAATCAAATCCGTTGACAGCTGATGATTTGCTCAAAATCATTTGGTTATCATTGTACCAAAGTATCACATACTAAAACATTGGCTACTCTAGAAGTAATGGCTATCTGGTAAAGAGTAAAATCCATTAAATTTTCATAAAAGATTGCTAGGGAATAGCAATAGTTTAGTGTGGGGGATTGATGAGTGTCTAAATACTCATCATTTTATTCCCATTTAGACTGTTAAAATAGCCAAAAACACTTTGAAATGTCACATAATACTATAAATATCATTGGAATGTGTTTTTATGTGATTCAGGTACAAAAGGATTGAAAACAGGTGAAAAACATACAAAGTTCACATAATTTACAGTTTCAGTCCCTGAAGTTTCATAAATTGGCAAAATTAGTCCCTGAAGGTTTAAAATGAAATAAAAGTCAACATCAGTCCTTGGGAAATCAAACATGTTCACATCCGTGGGATTTATATTAGACAGAATTCACGTTTTACTTTGTACGTTTACGTAAATTTAAATTTTCGAAGCAGAGAGAGACGAGAGAAAGATCACTATCAATGGGGAGGGTTCTATGAGGTCTTGTGACTTGCTTTTGGGGAAGAAAAGATGGTGGACAAAAATGATAGTGATGGATCGAAATTGTTACAGAGAAACAAGATAAGAAAAGAGAAAGAAGATAAGAAAAGAGTGAGTGGGTGGCTGATATTATATTTATTTATTAGAAGGGTTGTTTTATTATTACCCGTGTACCCCGTGTCCCGTTTAGCTAAACCTTTAAATGGTAATACGGTAAATTAAAGATATTTAGACGTTTTTGAAAAACAAACAGTCTAAAATAATTCAGATTCAGACTTTTGGACCAGGTATTCAGATTCAGAAGTGGTATTCAGATTCAGACATAAAATGTATGAATAAACAAACGGCACCTAACCCTCACAACAAGTCCATCTCAACAAATGGTGTGACTAGACAACCAACACCTCCATCCTCATTTGTTCCCAACTACTCTCCAAGATTTCAAGCTCATTCCATTGAACCATTTTACAAACCCTATCATGTTGGCCAAACATCCAAATTCATTCCAAACTACACTTCTAAACATCAAACCAACTTCAATGAAACCTTAGAAAATCCTCATCATATTGGTCAAACTTCAAACTTTACCTCAAACCACACACCCCAATTTCATCAATTTCCACAAAATGATCAAATCCACATTCCCACGGAAAAGCAAAAATTTCATGAAGAAATTAACCAAATCCACGACCTTAGTGATCTCCTTGCTATGCACCTTGCACAACGCAACAAGGGACAACCTCCATCCTCACCCTACTCAAATTGCTTACCCACTCTCTCAACTTGAATCAAGTTACAAACCACACCCACTATTGTCCTTGTTGCATCTTCCTTCAAAAACAAATTCTCCACTTGAGTGAAGATATTTCTTGGATCGAATATCTACTCACTCGTCCTCATCCTATTCCTCCCCTAACCCGATATAACATCGTTAGATCCAATCCATCCGCTCCATTTCCCTCACCATCAAATAACTAAAGTCCTATTCACATGCTTTCCGCCCCAAAATAAAATCCCTCACCCTTTTGTGTCGCAATCAAGTCCAACCGCTCTCTTTGGCAATATTAGGACCATTAGTACCTTTTACTTATGTTGTAATCCTTATGTTTTAAGCATATTGTGTGATGTAATGATGATTCATGTGTTATACATGATCATCTTGAATGAATGAATAAATTAGTTGTTTATTCTAAATATTTTTGCTATGCATATATATGTCTTGTGTTCTTAACTTGTTTTTGCAGCCAAGATTTCCATAGCTCGTCTCCTTGATGCCCTCAAACGAGGGGGAGCACACATCAAGGGGGAGTTCTCGTTCCGACAAATTTCGTTTCTAAAACTTGTCGGCTTAACCTTTTTGATTCTACAAAAAGGGGGAGAAGTAGATATAAACTCACTAAATACTTGTCTGAAAATTAATCTTTTTAATTTAATGAGTTTAGATTTTGTAATCATCAAAAAGGGGGAGATTGTTGATACAAATAATGCCTAAACACGTTATTAATATTTTTTGATATCTCTACGTTTTGATAATCACAAAATGTAAATTCATTAAATGAAAGATTATGACGTAAACAAGTATTTAGTTGTAAATATCTATTTTAACAACTTAATCACTTAATGTATGAATAAACAAATGCTTAATGCATTATATGATCAAAGGAACTTTTTCTTAATCACTAGATTTTTTATAAAATGACACAAACATTTTATATCTTTTACAAAATCATTTTTGGAAATTAAAGGAAAATGTTTAATCCATAATAAATTTATGAATTCAAATTTTCAACCAAAAATGGCAAAAATGTTCTAGAAAAACCTTCCCCACAAAAAGACAAAGCTGGGCAATGGATATAAGGGGCGGCCCCCTTAATTATCTAGGCAGCCCTCTTAATTATTAAGGGGACCGGCTCCCTAATTAAGGGGACCGACCCCGCTCCTCAGCTCCCCAGCTTTGCCTATAAATACTGGTTCATTCCTGGACTTTTTCCTCACCTTTTGCACCCCAAACTTCTGTTCTAAATCTCTTCCTATATCTTTCTAAATCCTTTCTAAATCATTTGATCATATATTCTTAAGCATTGGTTTCTAAGTGATCCAAGCTTCTACCATCTAAGTGCAAAAGAAGAATACTCCTTCAACAACTAGAGAAGAAGTATTGTAGTTTAACTCATTTGTATAAGTTGTGTATATTTGTTAGATAGGTGTGAGCATAATTGTTTAGGCTAGATTAGTGTGTAAGTAGTGAAGTTGTGAAGAAGTTAAGGTGTGTAAGTAGTGAAGGTGTGAAGAAGTAGAAGAGTATATAAGTAGTGCTAGGTCGTGAAGTAGTTGTGAAGCCGTTGTGAAGTAGTTGTGAAGCCGTTGTGAAGTAGTTGTAAATCCGTTGTGAAGAAGTTGTGAGATTGGTTCTAGCTACGATTAGAACTCGACATTTAGCTTTGTGTCGTAAAATTGGTGTAAGCGAAAGTTGTGTAAGGTTTTCTCCGCCATAAGGGAGCTTGTTGACATAGTGAAGAAAACTCTCGAGTTAGGTGCTCGAAGAGTGGAGTAGGGCAAGGAAGGTGTCCTTGTAGCCGAACCACTATAAATCCTTTGTCTCGCGGTTCGATCTTTCCATCTCTATCTTTCATTTCATTTCATTACTTTACTTGCATTGTTAATTTAGATTTACTTATATTTGTTCATATTGTTCAAGAGTTGAGTTCACATAAATTCGAATCTAAGTCTTTAAAAGTAAACAATGTTTTTATAATAAAATTAAAAAGACGTAAACTATTCGACCCCCCTTCTAGTTTTTCACAAACACTTTTCATAGAGGTAACTGGTTCACTCGGTGGTTGTAAAATACTTTATAAAATAGTTTGTAGAATCGCTTATAGAGTGATAGAGAACGACTTATTATTTATGAAATGATAACCGAAATTATAGTTATGGTTGTGAAATATTAGGATAAAGATCGTGTAAAAAAAATAACTTATGAGATGATTTGTAAGACAATGCACAGGTTATTGAGAAAATTATTTGTTATCTGTAAAATGTTAGCAAATATGTAGTTTACTTTGTGATTTAGCAGCAAAACAGTTCGTCGAGTGACAGTAAAATAGCTCTGGGAAGTAATGACGAATTCACTTGTAAAACAATAATAATAACACAATTTTATTGTTTTAGGATCAAACAGTGGCTAAACTAGCTCTCAGAGGAGTAAAATGGTTTATAAGGAGGTAGTAAACTGGTAGAATATTTGTAACATAGTCTATAAAACTTTTGTGAAATTTACTCGTTGGTTTATGAAATAGTAATAAGGTAGTGAATCAGTTTATTACTTAATAATAGAATAGTTCGTACAAAGAGTTGTAAAACGATTTATATAGCAGTAGTATAAACAATTCCTTGTTTATAAAATATTTACAAAATCGT